>LTAE01000277.1:45809-96311 GCA_001647135.1 Pontederia paniculata | reverse complement strand
TAATAAAAATAAGGTAGCTTTTATCAATTTGTTTCGTGTTCATGTTGAAGAAATATTGACAAACTTTTCTATATAATTTTTTGATATAAAAAAATGATATACTCTTTTCGAATATAGAAAAAACATAAATACTAAATTTTTCAATTTACATTTTTTCAATAATATTAGCTACTATAAAATTATTATATTATTTAAAATTATTATTTTATAAGTTGGCCCCCATTAATTTCTTACTTTGGGTCCCTCCCTGATTTAAAGCTCTATAAAAACTTGTCAATTGCCATTTAATGATTGTTTGGACTCAAATCTGACTGTGAAGTTAGGGCAAATAAAATCATATTCAATTTTAAATTTGATTGTTCGACAAAAGCATTTTTTTAAATATGTAAATATTCTAATTTTTTGCTATTTGATAATGTAAAATTAGTTGATCAACTGTGAAAAGAAATCAAAACGGTAATCTACAATAGGACAAGACGAACTTCATTCTTTTACATAAGAAATTGTTTTCCTCTCACAAAATACTTTTTTTTCTTTTTAATCTGAAAGTCTCAAGAATTCAATTTCAAATAATTCTTGTTTCTGATATTTTTTTATGTAAAACAATGTTGTTTTTTTTTAATTTAAGCATGTATTTCAAAATGTTATAGAATAGAAGATTACTAAGCAAATTTCGATAGATTTTCAGTTGGAGATGTTTTTGCTAATAAATTATTCTATTTCTATTTTTTGTCTAAAAAAATTGAATAGCATTATAATTTTTAAAATCGAATTACTTACTAGTCTTACAGAATACAAGAATAGAAGATTACTAAGCAAATTCCGATAGATTTTCAGTTGGAGATGTTTTTGCTAATAAATTATTCTATTTCTATTTTTTGTCTAAAAAAATTGAATAGCATTCTAATTTTAAAATCGAATTACTTACTAGTCTTACAGAATACAAGAATAAAGTCGACAAAAATAAAAAAACAATATGTTGAATTATTAATTAATTGAATATATGATATAGTAATTATTACCTGTAGTCTCCATGCCGATGGCATGTAATATATATTATCTTATGAATAATGAATAGACATATCCTTTCCTTGCCAACCGTGGGTTTATAAAATTGCACCGGCCTTTGGTTGTAACAGACCATGCACGTAAGAAATCATATATATTATCTTGCAGGCACTTTCTTCTTCTTCTTCAACTAATCAAGCAAACTGCAACACAATTAAAATAAAGTGATCCGTATACGCATCATGTGCTGTGTTGTTCTGATGACCCCAAAACCCGCCACGAGAAGCTCCAACCGATGCTCTAATTTAATCGGACAACTGTTATATCTCGATCCCAGTCTACGACACAGAAGCTAACAACAAACAAGGAAGCATTAAAAGAGAAAGAGATGGAAAAGCAGCAGCAACAGCAGAAACAACGACAACAGCAGAGAAGAGAGCAGGAAAACAGAGAAGACGGAGAAGAGAAAGGAGAAGGAAATATAGCAGAAGAAGCAGAAAACGGAGAAGAGAAAGGAGAAGGAAGTATAGCAGAAGAAGCTGAAGACGGAGAAGAGGAAGCAGAAGTCCAGACCAAATCCGTAGCACGTGGAGAAAGAAACGAAGAAGAAGAAGCAGAAACCCCGACCAAATCCAAAGCACGTGGAGGAGAAAACGAAGAAGAAGAGGCAGAAATCCAGATCAATAAAAGGCAAAGGCAGAAACCAAAGTTTTTAAAGGATTTTATCATGTAAAAGAAATAAGTCGATATAAAAAGGGAGAGGGTTGTATTGAAGGACTTATCTGAAATTTTGGAAATAAATCAGTAGGGTGGAGTCGGCAGGAGCTCGAAGTCCTCGCGTTCCTCCTCCATCTTCTTCTTGCCTCCATCTTGGTCTTCTTTCTCTTTCCTTCTCTCGCACTTCCTTCCAGATCACCGTAGTCTGCATCTTGGAGCAGCGGGCGGCACCGTGTCGACGGGAGACTAGGCGTCGAGTTCTTCACCACAGACGGCCGGAGAGGTGAGCGGTCGCCGGCAGCTCAATCAAACCCTAAACCTGCACAAGAAGGGAGAAAAGTGAGAATGAGGTGAGAGAAAAAAATAAGCGAGCGGCTTTTATAATTATCAGCGGACGGATTCCACGAGGCGACAACAAGAGAAGCGCGCGTGGGCTGTCGGGAGGTTGGGCCGTAACAGTGTTTGTGAACCGTAATCTTTTCCAATTATCTGCCGGAAAATTACATAATTTACAGAACGAGTGCAACAACAACCTCCAAAGGAATTGAATTGAAGGAGTCATGGCATGCAGTCACAGGGCAAGCAAGCAAGCAAGCATGCAACTTTATCCAACAATCTCACCAAAAGCAACTAAAGTGCCAATTTTTTTCCATCATCTCCACCAAATGGGGCCGTGGACCTTTTCTCGGGGGAAGCTTGTCAAGGGGCCATGGCGCCTTGTCCTTTCTTCAGACATAAAGCACGCTCCTTGTCCACCAAAGCACCCTTTCTCTCTCTTTATCCTATTGCACGCTCCTAAAGCATGCATGCATGCCCTACCACCTGCCTGCACTGTCCTCTCTCTCTCCATCTCTCTATATATACCATCCTAGAAAGACTCCAAAGCTATCCATGTAGTTAACAAACAGCAGCTTAGAGAGAAAGAGAGATGATTAAGTTGAGGTCGAAGAAGCTGTTCAAGAGGAGCTCCAAGGTGAATGGAGCTGCTGGCAGCAATGGCGGTGGCAGCGGCGAGATCGAGTGGGAGCTGCGGCCGGGCGGCATGCTGGTGCAGAAGAGGGAGACCGGGAAGGGCGACGGCGAGGTCATCACGGTCAGGGTCTCCACTGGTTCGAGCAGCTGGCATGACATATCCATTGGTGCCACTTGTACATTCGGTAAGGATGAGACAGCACTCGTTTCAGTTTTGAGCTTGGCGCCGTTATTTGAACATTAACTGGAGTCTAACGATCAACGGCAATGCATGCATAGGTGAGCTCAAGGTGGTTGTTTCCATGGCGACTGGATTGGAACCCGGGGAGCAGAGGCTTCTGTTCAGGGGGAAGGAGAGGGAGGACGGGGATCACCTCCACATGGTGGGAGTCAGAGACAAGGACAAAGTGCTGCTCCTGGAGGATCCTGCCATCAAAGAGAGGAAGATGTTGAGGGCCATGGCAGCAGCTGCTGGAAGAAGCCAAGTCAATCCATGTCACACCATTATTGAGGTGTAATCTTGTGGGGGATCCCTGGCAGTACTAACAACAACATATATGTAGTAGCTAGTCAAGGAAGAGGCCCCAAAGGGTCATGAAGAGGAACATATATATGTGCTCATGTTCTTCTTCTTCTCCTAAGAAATCAGCATCTTGTGTGTCTACTGTTAGTTTAACTTGATGTTGGAAGCTTCAGCAAGGTTGCATTCCTAGGTGTTTTTAGTAATGGAATGTAAACTTATCACAAAGTTGTTCTCAGCTTCTTCTGTTGTTGTTTCTCTTCTTGCATGATTAGTTTCTGGTTTGGGACATGATTGGATGCCTCTTAAACATGGTGTTGGATGATGGAGCCAATACAAAATATTCATATCGATCGAACTGGTTGACATTGTGGCCAACCATTCATAAATAAATAGTTTTTTTTGTTCACCAACACTTATATTGATTTAAATATTTAGCAAACTGAACTCTGATAAAAAGAGATTTAATTTTGAGACAAACTTCTAAATATTATGGACAAAAAATGGTCTTGCTGTTTGCCTTCATGGAGCAAACATGGTACATCATGTAAATAAATGTTTTTTCAACTCTTATTTATGATTCAAAGTTATCTTCCTTTTTGCAATAAAACTTTCTACAAGAGTATTAAAACTACAAATATCTTCATACTTTTCGAGTCATTGTCACTTGAAATAAGCATATGAGTATTTTTTTCGAAGATAAATAGTGTGCAACGCTAGAATAATGTACGGCAGCTTATTCCCCCTTACATTTCATGTAGATTTGCTGGTGTGAATTTATTAATGTAGTCCCACATTAATATATTTATACTTAAATATAAATAAAAATGGATCACGCTGTAATATAAAAAACTGTACATACATTTGATCTTTTTTTTTCTCTCATCGGAACTTCTTACATGCATTTCTTGATTCTAATATTCGCTAGTGGGTGACTGGAGATAACAGCCCAACTTTTTATCAATTCCTCGAGATAGTCCAAACTCTTAATGGGCCTCTAGATGACTGAGGTCTGTGTCTGTGATTGGCTGGCTGTTTTGATCCTACTTTCTTTTTTTTTCCTTTCTTTTCCGGTAGAATGTTTTGATCCTACCTTCATTCGAGCTTCGGCCGGCGAGATGGGAATTCAGCTACAATCTTATTTTTAATTCATTTTATAAACGGGATGATTTTCCATTTTCTATTGTCATTATAATTTTTCCATTTTCTTTGTCCTTCACATCATCTAAAAAAGAGAGAAGAATGAAAAAATAAAGAAAATGAGACACCTTTATTTTTAAAAATTTTAGGACGTAAAGAAGAAATACTATTGATTTGTGCGCCATATTAACATCTTAATTGAGAAATCGTCGATCATCGATTAAGAGAAACTACGACAATAAAAATAAAAAGTTATTTTGTTGTCCATGAAAGTTAGAGATCGTAAGTTGAAATAAGAGTATAGTTGAAAGAATTGAATATTTTGAATAGCGAATCATTGCTTAAGGCTGTGTTTGGCATGGTAAGCGGTTTAATGAGCGGATAGCGGTTGATTAGCGAATAGCGGTATAAATAAAGAATAGCGGTTAGCGGATGACGATTAACGTTTAGAGATTAAATTAAATAATTAATAAGTAAGTGTTTGATAAATTTAGCGTTTGAATTAGTTTATGAGTATAAAATGACATAAACGGACATAAAATAATAAATTATTTAATTTTTAATATAATATGCATTTATTTTTTATTGCAATATAAGAATAATCATACATAAAATCAATATAGTTTTAATTTTTTATTTATGTTCATACTATTTAATTGAGATTTTTATAATAAAAAATATATAAAAATATAGGAAGAAAATATTATAATTAGAAGGCTAAATTTGAAAAAAAAATTGAACCTCTAAACTCTATACGCTAAAAGCTATTTAAATTAGCCTACTATGAACCTCTAGATAACCGCTAAACGCTAATGATAAAATTAATTTACCAAACACTTAATTTAACGGGTTGACTTAGTCAAACCACTAAACGTTATTTCAAACTCTATTTTTTGTTTTGCCAAACACAGCCTAAAAATAAGCTTAGAGCATTAGTGGGTAAGTCATATAAATCATGAGAATATATAATTAAATCAAACAATGAATTGAATTTTTTTAGGTTTTTATTTTGCAAGCATAATTAAGTCTTTTTTTTTCTTAACTAGAATAAGACGTTCTAATAAAACTTAGGGATTGTAGAACATTGTGTCCGGTTTTGTTATCTAGTTTGCTGCAGGTGAGTGCGTGGGGGTGTTTCTTAATTCTTAGCTGTCGTATGCCTTCACTACATATTTGAGAATAAAAAAAGGAAATTATTTTATTTTTTGATGTTAGTAGAAGATTATTAACTTCGACTGACTCAATAAAAAAATTAAAAAATAGATTTTTTCTCTCTCAAAATACTTTTCTAATTCAATATTGGAACTTCTCAAGAATTTAATAGTTTAATCAATGAGTGGAACAAAATTTATTTAATGCTTGAGGTAAAAGCCAAGTTGGCCTTGTCAAGCCTTGTTACTTCGGATTTAAGATTGTGTGGATGCATATGGTTCAAACCATACGGTTTATTATTGTATGGAAATATGACTTGCTTTAATATCTCTTTGAAGACACTCCGAAGTTTATCTCATCATTTACATCTTTTACAAAAGAATTTAAGTATATCAGAATGTTCAAAATTTTAAAAAATAAAATGGTGAAAAAAATTATATAGTTTAAAATCTACATTTTTTTAACGAATAAATTGTTTTATTTTTTTTACTAAGACTAGATATTGGAATCAGCGATTTGCATTAATTCATCATTTTATTTGACAAATTTATTTTTTTGGCACACACACAGGAAGGACTG
This sequence comes from Pontederia paniculata, assembly GCA_001647135.1. Classification (NCBI taxonomy): domain Eukaryota; kingdom Viridiplantae; phylum Streptophyta; class Magnoliopsida; order Commelinales; family Pontederiaceae; genus Pontederia; species Pontederia paniculata. The sequence goes on along the minus strand of LTAE01000277.1, from coordinate 90,223 downwards.
ACTTGTAAAGGAATTAAAAGATTTTACTCTTGCGTTTTAAATGGAGCAAAGTATGTTATTCAAAAAACAAAAACCTCATATTTCAAATAAAATTTCGATTTTACAGATTAATAAAATTATAAAAACTCCCACACTTTTGTCTTAATATTTTTTTAAAAAAATATTCAAATCGATTTGGGGTTTGGATTAACAGATATATCAAGCAAAGAATTTATTCTCCTTAATTTAAAAAGAAAAAAGAAACGGCGCGAGTTTACATCACACTTATGTCTCTTGATTCCACATTATCTTGAGTTTGTTTATTTCAATTCCTACTTTTCGTTAAAAAAAATAACAACAAAAGAAATAATTTCCAATTGATAAAAAATTATACGTAGTCTAGAATAAAACAAATTTCTATTAAGAATAAAAATGAATTTGGTCTCCTATTTTTAGTACACATATACATTTATATTATTATTTTTTACACAATAAAAAAAATTAAAAGGATGATAAGTAATTTCTACTCGTTTAAAAAGATTTCGTCGAATTTTTTAAATATAAATATTTTTCACTAAAAGTTAATTTAAAAATTTTATTTATTATATAATTAGATGTTTGATAGATTAGTGGGGTCGGGGACAATCCAAAAAAGAATTTAACCGAAAATAAATAGTTCTTTTGAGTTTCGTTAAAACTTAAAACCACGTTTTCCCTCGGAAAAAAGAATTCAGTTCTTGTATATTTAACTGTCTGACTGCCTTTTGCATGCTTTTCGAACCCAAACCACCCATTTCCCACTTTCCCTTGATGCGAACGCTGTGTTTCCTTCTTCAAGTCGAGATCTTTTCCAGCAAAGTTGATTTTTTCGTGGATTGCAGGATGAAAAATCCAGTTTTTGTTGCAGTATTGAGTGATTTTTTTCCCTCTTTCGCAAACTTCACTACCTCGTAGGTTTTAGGATCAAGCTTCACTGTTTTTTGGGTGGAAATCTTCAGAAAACCGTGCTGCTGTGTGATATCAGGAGGAAAGATCCAATTTTTAGTGCAGTCTGAGTGACTATTGCTCACCGGGAACTTCACGTTTTTGTGGTTTTTGAAAGCTCGATTTTTGCTGCCTTTTGAGGGGGTATCTGCAGATAACTTCGAAAATTTCTCTTCTGTCACCTGTTTTGATGATTTCACGAGCAGATTCCATTATTTTTGGAGCACTCCGGTGGAGACTGCAAACTTTGATTCTGGAGCACTAGGCTTGGGGTGGCTTTTGGCGGGTTGCTTTGAGATTTCATATCGATTCAGAATTGTTCTTCTTCATGGAGCCTCCAAAGGGGTTCTGGGCAACAATTTGGAGCTTTCTTTACTTCTTGCCTTATTTTCTTGGTTTGCTTCTTCTGGGCATAATAAAAGGTGAGTTTTTCTTTTTTTGAGAAGAAAGGTGAGTTTTTTCCCTCTCATTTACATTCCTGTTCTACATACTTCTCATTCTGGTCTCGTCTGCTGTTATATCATCATCCTGCAGCATGTGACATAAATGTTGTTACTGCTTAGTAGTATGTCATGAGAATGGAGTTGGAAATTGACGTTAGATTTCCTCATAATTTTTAAATCTGACGGACATGTTTGTTTCATCGGGGTTCTATAGGTTCTATGTCATGCCTGGCAACCTCATTAGTTTAGGTAGATCAAGTTATTGGTAGACTGCAGTATAAGTGGTATTTCATCTGGGGCTAGGGCAAGATTAGGTCTCTGCTTGTAAAGAAAGTAAGATATGAACGTGATAGCTGAACATTACCTGGAGATCTGTGGCAAACCTTCTCCAAATTAACATGATTTCATTGGGTATCAAATTTTATCACCTTTAACATAAACGTTAGAAACTTGACTGCTCGTGGATATAATTATAGTTAGGAGCAAGCCTTTTTATTTGGTGTGTTGACACATTCTTTGTGATTACCGAAATATTGGATAATACTCTTGTGAAATCTTTAAGGTGGGATCCTTAGTGGTGATAGTTTCAATGATTTATTGCGATTTTGTTATGTATCTATCACAAATATCTTAATCCTTCAACGCCAAATCCTTGATGGTAATAGTGACAGGAATATGACAACTGAACAAGAACCTGTATACTTATCTTCTGAATGCTATACTAAAGAATCGAATTATGTAAAGACTTCTCATAGTGCAGGATAATTATAATATCACCCTACAGGGTATAGGATAATGCTATTGCTAAAACTGATTGTGCTGAGAGAAATCTCAAAAATATAGAAATGATTGTATTATTCTAGATGCAATTCCATTTTATGATAAAATGAGAGTTTGCATTCTGTCACTTTCTGTTTGCCGCAATTTCATGACAGTTTATTCATCTATAATAAAGTACGAACTTACTGAGCCAACAGTTTATCTTTACTTTTAGCTGTTTGATTCTTATGTGTTTATATATTCCTAATAGATCTCTTAGTTTCTAGAACTTGTACGTTTATGGATTACAAGCCTTTTATTCATTCAATTCATGTTCCTTCCAAACATGTAAAATCTTGTCCCTTGAGTTTCCTTTAGTAAACTATATTTTTGTTAGGAAGCAGAAGCAACCTTGATGGCGTACATTGTTGGAGACTGCAGGAGAGTTTTCTATTATAATTCTACTAATTCTTAAATGTCTATTGTTGTTCAATATTTATATTGATGTATATTAGCTAAGTATATTTTTTTTAGTAAATGTACTTGACTTAAGCTAGACAGCTGATAGCCTTTATCATCTGTGATAGAGTTATCCTTTTTTTTGTGTCATTTTCAGGTGCTTTGGTTTTCCCTTTCATATGCCTCATCATGACTATTGGAAATTCTGCTATCATTTTGGGTCTCTGGCCGGTGCATGTGATCTGGAGTTACTACTGCATAGCTGGGTAAATAGGTTTTCGTCCTTCCTCTCTTTAACACATACTCATGCACTTCCGTGCACCATGCAGCATATGGGAATGCATGTGAGCACACACCCACCCACACAAAATGTCTCAATCATGTTTGAACATTGATTCTTGATGATTTTAATTTAATACCATTGGTTTTGTAAAGGCAGAGCTAAACAAATTGGGCCCATCATAAAGATTGTTCTTGCCATTGGTCTTCCTGCTGCCTTAATTTTGTGGCCAGTTATCGGCATCTTAGGAAGCATCCTTGCAGGAGCAGGTTATGGTTTTCTTGCTCCAGTGATTGCTACATTCAATGCTGTTGGAGAAGGCAAAACAAATGAGTTTCTGCATTGCTTTGTGGTAATACTTATATGCTATCAGATACAAAATGTTTTTCCTACATCACATAATTTGTTACATATCCAAGTTTATATTTATATATGTAGGATGGAACATGGGGCACAATTGAAGGTAGTTTTACTGTAGTCAGGGACTTTAAAGATGTATGCTTCCATTCTTACTTATCAATTATGAATGACCTTCGGCATCAGAGTCCACCAAATGGGAACCCGTACGAAATCAGGTTTGTTTCTTATCTCTGTTGATGTAATTTCATAGTATTATAAGCCCATTTGATCTCATTTTTTAAAGTAATTATACAAGATATTCTTCTAGATCACTTGTCAAATGGTTCTTAAGAGGATGATGTCATGTGTAAATCATTTAGCTCTGAAGCTATAATTTGATTTCTTATTAAGCTCTTATGCTTATTTTTCCTTCTTTTGATGGATTATATTGTTCATCTTTGACATTTCATCAACTACGCAACCTTGTTGATTTTGAGTATTCATGGATGAGCATAATGATGGAAGAAGGCTATAACAATTGTTAAAACATTTGTGCTTTATGAGGCCTAGGAAAAAAAGTTTACAGTCATGGCCGAGAAATAACCATTTTTGGTCAATTAAATATTGGTACCTATATGATTTGTTTCAAGCCATGTATTTAAATCTTTTAATGTCCCCTGTGAATTTCAGGCTCAATCATCCATTTTTTCCATTGTCTTGCCTTTTTGCGTACATTTTGTATTGACTCTCATTGTCTTGTCATTCAACAAAAGATATAAAACATAAACCACATTAGTCGGAGCCATTAGGAGTATGCTGCTTCCTTTTGTCATCAAAATGTATGTGCTTATTTGATGAGGACGAGGAAGCCATTGATAGTTAAAGAAGTATGTTTCACATGTAAAGTGTATTCTGCTTCTTTTTGTCATCAAAATGTATATGCTTATTTGATGAGGATGAGGAAGCCACTGAGAGTTAATAAGCATCTTTCACTCTTGAGCCACTGAGGTTCATTATACTTTATAAAAATACAGTCCATTAATGTAACTAGATACACTTATTAGTTAGGTTCCATTCTTTGTGAAGCATGTCTTTTTAGGTTTGTTTTCTATTTTGAAGGTTTATTTGCCTAATCTTGGCTGTCCTTAATTGTTAAATATGCTATTGTATAATTTTTTATTTTTTCTTGAGATACATCATCAAAAAGACTAATGAATGAATATTATATGTTAAACGAGTAGAGCAGCATCTAGGGCAGGTGTTAAAGCACACAAAAAAACCATCTCTTTGCGAGCAATCAATGGTCTTCTTCTCTTGTTATTATGACTTGATTTATTAGAATGTAACTGAAAATATTTCATGGAAGGTGCTTGTATATATGTGTTAGCAGGAGTCGCATCTTTCTTATAACTTAGTACCACAGTACTATTTCTGCCATTACAAGTAAAGGTAATGACTTGGATTCTTGTTGTGCGAAAAAGTTGCGCTTGTAATATTCTCTTGTCATTACTGCCTTGGATTCTTGTTGTGTGGAGAAGTTTTTTTTAGAAGAATGAAGAAAAGATAAATTAGTTGCTTTGATGGAAATCTGTCTTCTATCTAGAAGGTGTTGTTATAAACTTACAATTAAGTCAGATAATATCCTAGTCTATTTACCAATGATGTTCTTCGGCTTTTGATATCTCTCTTTGTCATTTATTGTTCTTCTCTTTATCTAGTGCATAACTAGATCAAAGTCCATTGTTTGGTCGAAGTAGGGACAACAATGGAATGATACCTGATAATGTCTCTAATAGGATATCAGGATAGCTTTAAAAACTTAGCTTTTTTGGGAGACCTGTGAGTTTACTGTTCCAGTTTTATGAATTACTGCCCATATGATACTTTTTATGCCCTCAGTTTTCTTGTATGCAACTTACATTTATCATAACCATGTAAGGTTTAATGATGTAGAAAGAATTGAATGGAATTGTAGCACATGATGGGGGGTAATGTGTGTATATCTATCACCAATTCTTTCACAATTGAGGCTGAATGGACTTCAAGTTTTTATATTTTCATTCTAGTCGGATCCCAAATAAAATGTTAGAACTCATAAAATGACCTGTGCATATTTTATTTTGAAATCTTAAACCTGTTTGTTACCCATTTAACCTATATTTGTAAAATGGATTAAGTTATTGGTTATATTGAATAACTAAGTTTATTGTCATTCTGACCAATAGTTTCACATATAATGAGAGCACTTCCTTTTTGTTGTTCTCTTCATCCATTGTCATGAAATTAATATGGCCTTTGTTTGAGCAAAATAACTAGGATTTTGAGACAGTATACTTGTCTTGCAGAATGAGTTATATTCCAGGTGCACTTGTGGCTGGTGTAACTGGGATCATGGTCGACATGCCAATGATCACACTAATTGCTATATACAAGAGCCCGTATATGCTTTTGAAGGGATGGAATAGGCTGTTTCATGATCTTATAGGCCGAGAAGGGCCTTTCTTGGAGACTGCTTGCGTGCCTGTTGCTGGTCTTGTTATTATCCTGTGGCCACTTGCAGTTGCCGGGGCTTTTGCTGCTTCAGTCATCTCAAGTGTACCTTTGGGTGCATATGCAGCTTTTATTGCTTATCAGGTATCCAGTATTTGTGACTAAATACATCTTCCGGTATCTGATTGCTGTTTATTTTGTCTGATTATATGAGGTTCTTGTCTCTAGAACTGTCTAAGATCCCATGTATGTTTAATGCATATAATTTATTGTACTCAAATCTCACATATCCGGAAATGCATACTTCAGGAGGCCTCGTTGCAGATGGGACTTGCATATGTCATCACTTCCCTGTCAATGTTCGACGAATACAGTAATGACATCATTGGCATGCCAGAAGGATCTTGCTTTCCTAGGTACATCTTAGATGCACTTTTGTAGCTGAAGACTGAAGTGATTCCTTTTCTTCTACTTTTTGGACCTTAATTCCAAAAGCATGATTGCAGGAACTTTCCTAATTGACACTAAAAATGTTAAATTTGATAGATAAAATTCTAAGCCCACATAAGTCGTCCAAGATCCTTTCTTTGTCAGATATATTTGCCTATATAGTTCATCTGGAATATCTATTTCATGTTCGAGGAACAACTTCAATAAATGGGTTAATGCAGTATTACCGTTCTATGTGCAAATTATTGAAATTGGCTATGCAGTGTGCAATGAGGTCCTGCTATATGTCAACTTCTCATATTACAGAACTTTGTGCATAACTACATTTTGTTCACATTAAGTTTATCTAACCAAGTCTAGTTATTTGCCGCTTACACATTATCCTCTTCGTTCTCCTTAGTTCAATGACATTTTAATTAAACAAGGAAATACATGAAAAGGTGGATCTAGGATTTGTCGATCCCTTTGATCATAGCTTCTGCAACCAGATCATCAATACTTCTCCTCTTACTTCTCTCTCATGATTGAATATGTTATTATAAGAGTTTTTTAGCAAATAGTAGGACCAGTAGGTCCATTTTTTATCTCTGGAGACCAAGGATATGGCTGACATTAGTTGACAGGATGATAAGAATGCCATCACTCGTTCAAAATCCTTTCTTTTTCAGATATATTGGCTTAAATAGTTCATCTGGAATATCTTTTTCATGTTCAGGGAACAACTTGAGTACGTGGGTTATTACAGTATTACCGATCTACGGCAAATTATTGATAATCGCCATGCAGTGTGCAATGAGGTCGTGCTACATGTCAGCTTCTCATATTTCAGAAGTTTGTGCATAACTGCATTTTGGTCTCGTTAATTTTATCTAACCCAAGCTTAGTCATTTGACGTTACACATTATCCTCTTCGCTGTCCTTAGTTAAATGACATTTTAATTAAAAAGGGAATGACATGAAAAAGGTGGATCTAGGATTTGTCGATCTCTTTGATCATAGCTTCTGCAACTGCATCATTAATACTTCTCCCTCATGATTGAATATATTATTTTAAGAGTCTTTTAGCAAATAGTAGGACCAGTAGTTCCATCTTTTATCTCTGGAGGATAGACCAAGGATATGGATGACATTAGTTGACAACAGGATGATAAGAATGTCATTACCTGATTTTGGGCAGCATAAGAATTTTTATCGATAGGCATTCAAATAATCCTATATGTACTGAATAAGATGAGCTGATACAGTGATATCCTTCTGAAACGAGAAAACGACAATAAACTGGTATTATGATATAGTAAAAGAATTATCAGCACTAAGATTTTTGCCTCACTTTTGAAGCGTGGCAAAATAGTTTCCAGAATATATACGGTTAGATGAGCATCTAGTTCAGACACTACTTGCACACTGTGGGGGGCATTAGATGAGGACATCACCCATCTATTCTTTTTAGTGCTCATATCCGTTGAGTGATAGCGATAGGTGGAGGACATGGGCATTGACCCATCAAGGGTGAATTTTTTTTTTCAACTTGCACTCGGGCAATAGGTGGAGGACGTGAGCACTGATGCATCAATGGTTCACTTTTTGGAGTTCTCTACGTGCACTCGAGACTCATGGAAGTCAGAGTTGGAGATGTACACTTATGGCGTCCTTGGCTGTTATGTGGACAATATGGTTACAACAAATCGAGTCATTTTTGAGAGAGATGCATTACATAGAGAACGTTGTACATCATGTCTTTCTTGTCTAACAGGTGGGGGATTAAGTATTATCTTTTTGGGAGTATCCCCGCACATTTGGATTCTTTTTTGTTTTCCCTATTTTTTACACACTTGTACATTTGATTATTCTCAGCTTTGATGATTCATCCTTTCTTTTTTCTTAAAAAGTTACCAGCATATAAACTATAATTATATTATTGATAAATATGCAAATGAACAATTTAGGACAATTTCAGACCTCATTAATGCAGCCTTGCAGTGTACTATAATGAAAATGTTGTTTCTGGACATCCTAGGTACCAATATCGAAAGAATGGACAATCATCACACGCTAGTTCTTTCTCAAGACCTGTCTCTTTTAACCGAGAAACTCAGGATGTGAAGAGGCCTCCTTCACGTGCAACCTCATTTAAAGATGTAATTCTCGACTTGAAGCCAATTAAGGTAATTTCTTCTTGTCCTTCTTAGAAATAACATGTGTCGACATTGTAAGAAATTTACAATACTGGATTGATTCAGTAGCAATTATTGGACGGCTGATGATGAACCATATAGAATCATCCACTTGAGTGTTAAGATGTAAAATGACTTTCCACAAAAGTAGAAAAAAACAGTGGTTTCATTTGAGCTTTCTCAATTATTCTGGTGAGTCTATCTTTTTCCTTTAATACCAAACATTTGAGTGAACTCAAACTGAGAAGTTGATGTTTTCTTCATAGCTACTTGAGCACCTATTTGCCGAATGTAAGCGTCATGCAGAAGCATTGATTGCTGAAGGAGTTATAACAATTGAGGACATTCAAGAATCTAGGTCCAATAGCATTGGAAGCAGGATTTTGGATGTTGGTTTACCTGCGTACTCTATACTCCAGGCACTTCTACGTTCAGCCAAGTCCAGTTCAGATGGATTACTATTAAGTGAGTTACAGAAGAACTCAAAGCCTCAATGTATTTGATCTGTGGAAAAATAAACGAAGAAAAAGTTTGTTCATACATTGAAGTTTTATATTTGAGCAGTTTGAATAACCATTCCTATTACAGGTGACAACACTGAGATAACTTCAAGGAATCGACCCAAAGATGCTGTTTTTGACTGGTTCTTTGAACCTCTGATGATCATCAAGGAGCAGATGAGAACTGAGAGTTTCAGTGAGGAAGAAGAGGATTATTTGTCCAAACTAGTCTTGTTAAATGGTGACTCCAAGCGACTTAAACTTTTGAATGTTGGATCCTCGACAAATGAACGGAGAAAAGCTGAGATTGAAGCATTTGCTCGAAGGTATCAAGTTTCTATAATAATCAGATTGACTATCCATGTTACTATGTATTTATTCCTATTATCATGCCACAAGGATACAAGGAATCACCAAGTCGATCTCAAGGTATCCAACAGTTAGACGCCGTTACGAAGGCCTTGTAAAAATTCTCTCCGAAGAGCTTGAAAGGAAAATTGGAGGAAGTCAATCTATGAATGGATCACGATCAACTCGACGAGGAAGAAGTGGCATCATTCGTTTCTTAAGCCAAAAATCCTTCGGAATCAGCCAAAGCACAGAAGTAAATGACGAGGATGGACAACTCAAAAACAATGAGTTTGTTGTATGAATCAAGGTTCAACTGAAAAAAAAATTACCTCTTCGACTTTTCAATGCAATTCTGTCCACTTTAATTTCCAACTTCTGTAGACTTAGGCATGTCTTCTGATGTTGCTGTTAATATCCTGATCGTTATTTGCATCCTTTTAGTAGAACATACCTTTAAGTTATTGTGTAAATTTGCAAATGGAAGAATGACCATGTTTATCGAAGACTTGAATTTAGTTATTGGTAACTAAGAATATGTTCCTTCCATGTTCAATGAGTTAAAAATGTTGAAAGCTGATTAAAGAGCTCTAAATAGATTTGCTCAACAACGCAAAATTGAATATTTCATGTGAAACATTGCCTTATCTATCAACATATACAACAAAAAATGTTGTTTGTTGAGTGGCGTTTGAGAAACTTCAGCTTGTTGTCGAACTTCTCCCTGAGAGCATCTTGTATGATCACTAGTTGGTCATCCATCGATTGTCTTAGGGTTCACAATCGTTGCCTCCATGGTCTCCCACTCAGGCATAGAGTGGCATAACTTCGTTTTGCACCTCCTCAATTATGATTGATTCGTGTGCTCTCGGGTCACGTCCATCTTCATTGTTAGTCGAGCGAGCCGATTCTCTAGAATGGACACAATGCCTTTGGATCTCGTGTGACCATTCTTTGAGGTGGGCATGAGCATTGTCTTGCTTCTCTAGGTCGTTCATCACCTCTGAATTGAAATCCATCAGAGCAATGCAAAGCAATACCAGTAAAGTTTCTTTGATACCATTTGTGACGGAGCCTCTGTGTGGGCAGGACCGTGTGTAGCATCTAGGCAAGCGGGTCACCTAGACAAGTCCTTTTTGTTTTTGAGAGATTTGGGAAACGAAAATCTTAGACACGACGGGCCGCAGGCAATGTCATGCACAACGTCTTGTGCGGGCGTCAAGATGAATGTTCGAATGGGCACTTCTCCGAAAGAGCACAAGTCTTCGAAGGGGCTCTTAATGGCTTTGGCTCTAAGACAGAGGTCCTGCCTACACAAAGGGTGTCTTGGAGAGGAGTGGTCACAATGCGAGACGTCGATCTCACTATTGAGACATGCCAAAATCAACATAAATTCTTAGGAAATTAGTTTCGCTCAAACAATTTTCATTATCAAGGCAAAAGGCTACAACGGAGTGAAGAGTTAACATATTTCCCCTCAATATACCACAACCTTAGGGAGTAGGTTGCCGACAAATGACATGGACAACCATCACTAATGTGCATCCCTACTTTACATATTATTCGTATGACACTAGTTGGCAAACCAATGAAACTAAGTACAAAAGTATAGGAAAATAATGAGAATACTCGAAAATTCTAAGAAAACGATCTTTTGTCAAGTGATAAGATGGTTCATATGATATCCCTTGACAAAAGTAGACATGACCTATGAGAACGAGACCATGATCAATGTGATGCGAAATGTTGGCATTGGCGCCTGGTTTGTCCGCATGATGATGTTGCATGATCGCGGAGCATTGCTTGAGCAGGCCAAGAAATGATGCCTCTCGTCTTAAATCATTATGATCACATTCTTACACACCTTTCACTGGATCAATTTTGGCATTCTATGATGCAACATCAAGGCTTCAAATGTTGTTTTGTGCATCAATGGCTCACATATCGGCTTTCTTATTCTTAGCTTTTTTATTCTCATAAAGTAAACAAAATATTGATGAGATACACGAAATAATAATAATAATAATAATAATAATAATAATAATAATAANCGGCTTTCTTATTCTTAGCTTTTTTATTCTCATAAAGTAAACAAAATATTGATGAGATACACGAAATAATAATAATAATAATAATAATAATAATAATAATAATAATAATAATAATAATAATAACAGACAAATAAACTGTGTTATATATAAATATAAAGAGAGAAGATAACAATTTTTTTAGCAAGAGAATTGATAGTTTAAAAAAATATACTTTTTTTTCTTCGTTGCCCCCCAAGAAAGAGAACATTATGATGACTTGATCGTGGAATATAGTGATGACACTAAAATGCAAACATTTACTGATTATGATAACATTACAATATGTGGAAGAATATTCAAATACTTGATAGCTACTGTTTGAATTCTTCCTATGTGTGGAATTCGACCAAAGTCCAACACGAACAAATAAAAAATTGAAGAAACGCAACTGCAAGAAGATGACTGGCCACAGATTGCCTTCTGACTGCCATTTGACAGCCTTGCTGAATTGAAATCCACGGCTATTTCATGGCTGAAAGAATTTATAACCAGAAGGTCAAGTCATTTCACGAGAAATTCAGTTCTCCTAGTAAACAAAGCAAATCAAAAGCAACCATGTTGAGCTAAATTCAGTGTGGAGGAGTAACTGATCAACAACATAAGAAACTTCAGTTATTCTTGGCATGTGGTGAGATTCAAGGCGTCACCAAATTACATCTCATGATGAAAAAGACCAGGTATCTCAAGTCTTACATCAAAAGCAGTTTTGAGCAACTTCAAATGACCAGCAACTCAACTCATTGTTGCTGCTAACGGATTCTGCAGGTCACGAGTCTTTCTTTTTGGCATCTTTAAGTTGTCCCCTCTTGCGAATGCCAAGACAGAAGCCAAGGCGCCAGTTATCAATAATGAACTCCGGTAAAAGTGAAAGCAGGCACCATATGACAGAATGTGGCCAGTAGGGTGTGCATCTTGGTTCGTAACCTATCCATCTTAAGCCAGCACGAGCATAAGTGTCTGCTGAGGGGACAAAGAACGAAGATCTCCTGATAGATGCCATCTTGGTTGCCACATACAATGGTACCTGTATGCAAGAGCCCATGACATAAATCAGAAAGTCTAAAGACAAATGATGGTGGGAATTTTTTGAGTCTGATGATGGGAATTAGAAAGGTACATTCAAAAGTTTACCACACATGCTTCTTCCAGCTTCAAAACTCCCTTGATATCTAACTTAAAAACATTGTGGTCCCAAGTTTCAATGACAACTTAAGTGGGGAAGAAATGACTAAGTATATCAAATTACTGTAAAACCTGAATGATGTTTTAACTGATATCTACCACAGTGCAACTCAAAAACTTTAGCAGTCTGCTGGGATAATGGAGAATATAATAGAACAAAAAGGATAAACACAGAAAACAATGGCCAAGTACCTATTTAAATTTTCGTTCTTACTTCCTAGAAACAAATCTTTCATTTTAAATGTTAAAGCTTGGTACAACCCTTCTTTTTGAGAGGGGAAAGGGTGCTATCCAAAATTGTTAACCATCCAGATGGTACAACCCAATTAGAATATTTAAACTAGTAAACTTCTTCGGGCACATCAACAGGGAAATGAGTAAAAAAATTGAAGTTTTATAGTTTTTAACATACATCTTGAATTACATTTTTTTGTATTTCAAGTTACATAGCCCTTGCAGTAGCATGCTGATAGGCAATTAAAACCCTTCCAGAAAGATTAGTATAGACCTTTGATTTAATGCAGATTATATAAAAAAATTTAAGTGAGGCAGTTGGATGAAGTCTGGTTGAGCAATACTTTGCCCTTAAGTAAATTTCTCCTGTATTTTCTTTCAAGCAACCATTAGTATAATGCTGAACTAAAGAAACAGAACTACCAGCTTCTGAGTATGTTAACATCCCCTATTATTTTCATAATTAAGTATGATCCGAAGTTTGGATTTGAACTACACGATGTTTCAGCACAACATAACCTCATGCCTAAAATTCAAGGGTTGTATTATATTGAACCTCGTTTTTCAATATACTCTATCATATATCATTCCTATTTGAGGTTGGACTACGAGTTATTCTGCTCCTCAAAGAATACTTGTTTTCTGTTATATTGTCTATAAAGCAAATTTTACGACCACCGCCAGTTATAGTAGTTGCATTTTACGCCTAATGCAACAGCCAAAGTCAATAAGCTATAACTATAGTGTGAAGCTTGGGAAAATAATCGGTTAAAGTGGTTAAAGAAGTATAGAGTTGTAATATTGATGTTTTTAGCCTGTTCATAACCAAAAAAAAAGGAGACAGATTGATGTGGAAACCCCAAGATTCATTGTCTACTTTTTTTGGGGCAAGATTCATTGTCTAATGATCAAGGATGCATAAGAAAATTTTAACTATAGTCAAGTTCAGAATTGGAAACTTCGTTTTGAAAGAATACAATATATATGTTCAAATTGAATTTAATCATAAACTTTCGACCATTCCACAAAGGAAAAACTAACGAAAAAAATCATATGGTTAAAATGGTTAAGATTGATACCGTGCTGACAAATTACAAAAGTGAATTTCAAGTTTAAGACTTTCAGACTATTTTTTGTTAGTAAAAGGGCAACTAGATGGTAACAAAAGTAGTCTATACTTCTCAAACAAAATTCTATATAGAATATGTGATGTTTACATGTATGAAGTAAAGCAAGAGAAAATATATGAGGGCGGGGTGACAAGGGAACTTCAGAGGATAATAACATATCATAGATATTTAATAGAGTTGAAGAACACTATCTTAAAAGAGATACAGCAATAGAAAATTGGAAATCATTGCATAAAAAGATAACAAAAGTTGTGATCTATGCAGGACGGAAACAACAGTGAAGAACATATGAAAATTATGTGTGGTTATCTTTTTGTTGTGCTAAAGACATCTATGTACTATTTTTTTTCTTGAGGGGGATCTTTGTACTATCAAGCAACAATTTGATCAAACAGGTATATGCAACAATAAATGAGTATCGTGCTATGTGCATACAGAGTTACAAAAGGAACAACCACATCGGCAGTGATATATGAACAAGTGACAAAAGGATTACCTGGCACTGCACATCTATTCCCTTGTTCTTGTACTCAACATACAGGCACCTTGAGAACTGATCTACATACCTAAAACAGATATTATTCCATATTAATTATTATACATTAGAACAAAAATGGTCCCCATATACTAAAAGTCCTTGTACATCAAATGCAAAGGGAAACATCTGTGACAATTTTAAGCTCTGGAAGCCCATGAACCTATTAATCATGGTACCCAGACCAGACTTCTGGAGTTATATATATATGAATTTTCAATACCTTGCAACTAAGGGATGATGACTGAAAGAGCAACTGCACTCTAAGCATGAAGTGAATGTAAACGGTTAACTTACCCCATGCATTTAATATTTGATCTGGAATAAAAAATTGACCCCATTATTTTTTTGAGAAGGAAAATTGACCCCATTATTAACTCTGTCATTACCAATAGACCCCATTATTAACTTTAGATCTATCCAATAGTGATCCATTATTCACTTCAGATCTATCTCAATATAGATGACTCCATTACTTTCTCTGTCATTACCAATCGACAAAAGTATGAAACTTTCACTATCTAATCAGCAATCGCCTTCCACAAATCCCTTCTTCTCATCTATGTACCGTTCTACTAACTTAAAACTCCTTAAAGCCGTAAAGAAGGAGGAGAATACACCAAATATAAACAAAAATAAAAATAGCAAATGGACCATTTCACAATGAACTCTTAGATCAAAGCAAGAAACCTGGGCACAAGTATCTTACGATTTGGAAGCGGCGTAGATAGCATAGAGAGGATCAGAAGGAATCACGATGGCGGCGCCGGAGCCGATGTTGACGACCGCGCCCCTCTTCCTCTCTAACATTCCCGGGAGCACGGCCTGAGTGACCCTCGTCACTCCCTCCACGTTCACCTTGACGATGCTCCTCATCAGTTCCTCGTCCACCTCGTGGACGTACCGCGCGTACGGGTACGACACCCCAGCGTTGTTAACCAGCACTCCGACGTCCAGCCCTTCGATCGCCTTCTTGAGCCGGCGGATCCCCTCCTCGACATCCCCGGCGAGGTCAACGACCACAGTCTCGACCCTGACGCTCCCGTGCTTCGCGTGCGCGGACGGCTTCTGAGACCTCCCGGAGCTTGTCGGGGCTGCGGCCGACGAGGACGAGGCTGAGCCCCTTGCGCGCGAACTGGAAGGCGAAGGCCTTGCCGATGCCGTCCGTGGACCCGGTGACGACGGCCCAAGAGCCGTACTTGCGGAGGTCCTTCCCGGGGCGGAGGAAGGTGACGAAGACCCAACGGAGGACCGCGAAGGCGAGGCGGAGGGAGGCGAGGAGGCCGACGGCGGCGACGAAGACGAGCCAGGACGGCACGTTCTGGAGCTGCCTCTGGAGGCAAGAGCAGAGCTCCATCGTCGGGGGCACGATAGCACCGAAGCGATGGAGTGGGCGCGCGCTAAAAAGGGGAGCTGGATCCGGTGGTGGTGGTTGGAGTAGATGAGCGAACTGAGTTAAGATGTGTAGTGAGGGAGGGGAGTTGGGGCGATAGAAGTTAATGTGTTCGTAGAAATGACAAGGAGAGCGGATGGAAGTGGGTAATGGTGGCGGTCGCGGGCGGTGGCGGAGGGGCGGAGGACATCTGGACCGCTTGTTGGGCAGCTCAGCAGAGATCTGACAGATTCCTAAGCGATTCAAGGCATTTATTGGAGGGGAACTGGGGATGGAGGACCTTGTGGTATTTTTTTTTCCAAGCTATGTGAATAAATTATCAACTACAATTGCCTCCTATAATATTAAAGTTTTTTTTTATCTTATTAGGTCATCTGAATTTAAAAAACAATGTGAATAAATATTTTTGAATTTAATAGATGAATATAGTACAACAAATATTTTATCACGTTAAATTTGAAATGTATGATTAAAATATATAATCTATTTAAGATTAATATTTTTTATTTATTTTTATCAATTATGAATCAAATCTGACCATTCAAATCACATGATACACGATATATCATAATTAAATAGAGTACATTTTTATTAAATTTAATAAAAATATTAGATATAATTTTAAAAAAATAATTTCAAATTTTAATTTATGAAATTATCGGGTCTTTTTTTATCTCGATTTTGGATTAATCGGATATTCTTACTGAAATGTGGCTCTTCGTGTTGGACCCATTTTATTATAATTTTTTTCTCTAGGATTTGATTGGACATTTTTGCAAAAGAAATATTAGAGAGGTGAAAAGATAAGAAATTTTGATATTTTCTGGATTTTTTTTGCTTCACATGCTGGAAGCACCTTTGTGTCTCATGTATGGATATGATTTTTTTTTACTCATATAGTCATATGTGATATAATATTTTATCTAATATCTCGATGATCCATGTGGAGCATTTATTCTAAATATATATATTTACTAATTTGATAATTTAATGATGATTTAACTGGTGAATAGTAACTTGAACTGTGAATTTAATTTGAGATGCATAATAGATTTAGAAATGTTGGAGATAGCGAGACTGATCATTCAAGGGCATATATATAATTTTATTATTTTATGGGCGACTGCCCTAACTTCATCATATATATATATATATATATATATATATATATATATATTATTTTTAGAGCGATTATGTACTCTGATATTTTTGAACATTAACATAGTGAAAATTCTATGTGACGACCGTGGACGTAAGAGATTCATTTTCGAATCACATAAAATCTGTGTATGTTTTCCTGTGTTTCTTATGATCTTTTTATTTTTGTTCCTCGTATTTCCCAACAAGTAATATAGTTAATGGGGAAAACTAATGAAAATAGTCCAAGTTGTTATTTATATAAGAAGTATATCATTATGTATAGAGGGTAAACTTGGTAAACAAAAAATAAATAAAAAAACTAATTTACCACTCCGATCAAATTTTATGATGAATCCTTAATAAAATAAAGTGTATGATGCGTTAATTTTATGTCCCGTCATCTAATTTTATAAATATTATCTTAAGAAAATAGCGGACAAAAAAATCATAAGAAATAACTATAACGGGTATTTTTTTTTCTTCGTCTAAATTATGTTAGAGTAATTTTGTAAGTTTGAAAGACTACAAGGGTAAATTTTTTTTAGACGAAAAATTATCATCCCAACTAGACCACTTTTATCCCTAAGTACATTTTCTATTATGAGATTATTACTGCATTTAAATCACATTTGGGTTAGCAATTTTAAATTTTATCATCATTAGTTGATTGAAACACTGAACTGCATTAGGACTTCCTAAAAAAGAAGTATGACCAAAGTCAACTTTGTCATAAATAGGGAAGGATTCAAGATTTTTTCTTAGGGGCCAAATTATATTATAAAAAATTTAAAAAATAGACTATATGTTGATAAGTAATAAATACAAATAAAATTATTCTCTACATCATTATATAACTGAATTTAGGAGCCTATTCTCTTATTTAATCTTAAAATTATATATAAAATTTAATGGAGGTAAAACACTCTTTCATATATTTTATCGCGGAACATCCATATAATAAATCATTAATTTTTAGATATGTGATTTATATTAAAACAACCTAAAATCACATACTCCTCTTTTAATCTAAATCACATATTTAAAAATAGATGATTGATTATATGGATGTTCCACGATAAAATATATGAAGGGATGTTTCACCCAGTGTTGTCAGAACCGGACCGGACCGGCCGGTTCGACCGGGACCTAGTCCGGTCCTGGTTCGATGGAAAAACCGGGCACCTAATTGGACCGGTCAAAACCGGGAAAATAAGGGTTGAACCGGTTGAACCGGTTATTTTGGTGAACCGGCCGGTTCAAATAAAAAAAATAAAAATAAAAATCGGGCTGAATTAAGAGAAGTGGGCTTTGGGATCAATTGAGCCATAAAGAAAAGTTTTAATTCAAGACCTTTTAAATCAGTTTTTGTTTTTTTCTTTTTTTTTTAATTATAAAAGAATTTGTTTAGCTGATATTTATTTTTTGAATNTGAGCCATAAAGAAAAGTTTTAATTCAAGACCTTTTAAATCAGTTTTTGTTTTTTTCTTTTTTTTTTAATTATAAAAGAATTTGTTTAGCTGATATTTATTTTTTGAATAAATAATTAGATATATTTTTATTAATATTTTTTATATCAAATAAAACGTTAATTCATCATGACTTTTGAAAATCAATTTAACTTTTTTCATATTTAATCATTCATTTATGATTCTTTATATAAATTATAAATTATATTTTAATTTAATATTTTTTAATAGTATCCGGTTCGACCGTCCGGTTTAACCGGTTAAACCTGACCCGAATATTTTTCCGGGTCGATGTTCGATCCGGTTCTGACAATATTGGTTTCACCTTCATTAAATTCTTATATATATTATATAGACATGGGAGGACCCACATGCCCCATCTCCTCCCAACTTTTCGACGCAATAAGTATATATACACGTATATACTAGTAGTTGAAGTTAATAAATAAAAAAATACTAAGAAAATAACATAATTATTTAGTAGCTTAAGTGGATAGTTGATTTGATTTACATTTAGAAGTTTTGAGTTCAAACTTTACTAATGTAGCCATTTAAACTTAATATAGATGGATCGATCTTCTACTAAATATTAAATATTTAACTATAACACATACGCAATAAGATTAATAATAAATTAGGAGGAGGGGACACCCCCTCAAAAAAAAAGACCTGTCTCGTTTGGTTCAAAACATTGTTCTGAATTAATAAGTTAAACTATTATTAGAGAGACCTTTTAGATTTCATGTTTTCTTTTAAAATATTAATTAACAGTAAAACCTTAATGTTGAGACAAAATGTGATACATTACAACGTTTAAGCAAAGAACTCAATTGTTTTAATGTGATTTAAATCTATGAAGGTTTGAGAAAAATGCGGAAAGAGAAAAAAAAAACATGAATATAAAAAAAATTGAAAAAAAAGGAAGATGAGCCAAATTAAAGGACTCCGGAAATTAGTCATGTGCTTGACATTTAATGATATATTTCATCATGAAATTAGTTGCGCGAGTGAGAATACGATTTTTTCACTATAAACTTTTGAATTTTTTTTTACTATACAACTTATAATCTCTTAAAAAATATTTTAAAAAAGCTAGAACATTCAAAGGAAGAATTTTGAACAAAGAGAGCTTTTTCGGGAATTGTCTAATTCTCAGCCTTGTAGTTATATATATACTATATATATATATATATATATATATAATATTTTATGATATTTTTCAGTAGTATTTCGGGTTATGTCAAGGACTCAAACCCGATATCGGTAATATTATTGGTTCGAGTTTTCAAATCGGATTTATAACTTATAAGGGCCACACAAATTCATTGATATATCCATATTTCCTCCTGTCCGAGTCAAGTGAGATTTGAGTAATTACCACACACATTATGTGTATTTTTCCAAAAAAATATATTTGTAAAAAAAATGAGTCCTAAAATGTCACTTACTCACTCTGGTAAAGGCAAAACAACATAAATCATGGAAGTTGGCTGTTTAATCTTGAACAATCTGATTATTCAAATATTTCCATGAAATGCAACAACATGATCATGTCATTTGAAATTAAAAATAGGAGATAAGAGAAGGAAATCATCAGGAAAGTATGCTGGTAATTACATGATTATTTCATAAAACATTTGTTTCAATAAGTTAAATCATGGATAAAACAAATGCCTGTCAAGTAGAAAAACATCTATCAAATATCTTCACGGAACAAGTCAGCAATTTATCACATTTAAAGAGATTTAAATCATGTTTGGGGCGGGTGATTTTTCCGTCTGAAAAAAAATATTAGTAATTTTTGGATAAATGCTTAAATTTTACTTCAGCCAATTTGTTAGATTAAGATCTAGATTAAAATTTTATTTTTCACTTTTTAATTTAACAATCAAGTTATAAATTATGTGGGACCCACTGCATTTAATCGAGAAAAAAAATAAGAGTAATATATTCTTCCTACACCCTGAAATAGGTTGATCTATTTGAATTAATGCTTGTTGGACTATCTTCTGAATTAAAAAATAAATAAATCATGAATAATAACGTTGCAACCAGACAGAGTATACGAGGATATTTTTAAAAATAAAATAAAATTTATCAATTGAAAATAATTTTATTTAATATAAAGACATTTAACATTATATCTAAAGTATTAAAAACAATACCCAATTTTAATATATCTGATATGAATTTGATTATATAATAAATAATATATATTATTATATCAATACTAAAAAAAGAGATGATTTAAAGAAGCAAATGCTTTATAATAAAATAAACCCTCGTGCCATTAAATATTTTGGTGGAGCCTTTTTAGTTTGAGTATGTCAATTTTGATTTATTAAAAATATATATGAGCTTTTCGATTTAAATTTTATGAATTTGATTTTTTTAGTGGGTTAAGTTTTTATGCACGAATCAGAGTCTCTTCTATAAACGTTATTTTAACCAAGCAAAATAATTAATTTTTGAATGGGTTAATTTTAAATAATTTTATTAATTATTTTCTTGGGTAATTAATTTTAGACTTTTTAGTAGTTCTATTGTACCTGGAAATAGCTTTATCCCCGTTGCTGTCACTTTAAAAAAGGGAAAATATCATGTTCTGGTTCTTTTTCAGTATTTGGAGTTCATTTTGAAAGCTAACAATGCCTCATAAACGAAATAATATACTTTAAATATTTAGTACTTGACTTATTTAAGAAAAAAACAAACGCTAATGGTTGATAAAAAGAAATACGTTCAATATTACAATAACTTTTTTCTTCGGATATTTTATCATGTTTCATTGTGCATTAAAAATACATTTAAATAAAGTTAATTAACATAAGATATGAAATAGAAGACAATATAAGAAAATAAATCCTTTTATTTAGAAGAAATTGATTTTATCTAATTTTATTTCTAGTTTCAGTCAGTTCAAACGGTTTTAAGTCGACTGATTTATCGTAAAAAAATTCTGGATAGCTTGAAAAAGGAATATTTTAGATAGTTGAAAGATAAATGCTAGAAATAATACTAAAAATTCTAAATATGAAGATAAAACGAAAAATTATTAAAAATACAAAGACGGTTCAAATGATTTTTTTAATATTAGTCAAACTTATTAAAAAATAGAATTGTGGAGCCAGATTAAAAAAAATCAATTAAGATGTTTTTTCATCTTTTAGTGTTCAATTATTTAGATTTGGCTCCTCTAAATAATTACGCTTCCAAAATTTAAGCTCATCTTCTCCATCAACACCGCTATCAGTTGTTGGTAACGTATGATTTTTCTTAAAATGTACAGGTGCTGCTGTTGATATTTTTAGCAATATAACGGACCCTTTTCAACAAACCGTTATCCAAACGTATAAAGTATAATAACTAACTAACGATGAATTATGAATGAAAGTTAATAAATATTGAATGATTTTTAACATATAAAAATTATTCTATCTTTTCGACTGATTTTTCAGTTAAAAGTATTAGAATTTTTTATGGTAAAAAAGGATTAATATTTAGTCATACATATTTATGTTTGTTAAATAATTATATATATATATATATATATCTTAAATAAATAACAAATATATAATTATATTTAAAAAACATTTATAAATATAACAAATGTATAAGTATTCATTAGAGTTCTTTGAATGGTTTTTAAAATTAAAATTATTTATTTTTTTACTGATTAAAAAAATATTAATAAGATTATGTTCAGACCAAATCAAATGTTAGATTTTCTAATGTTCTCCTTCCCCTTTTTTTTAGATCTATGCGGGGGGTGAGTATAACCGGGTCGGACCGGGAATGAAGTCATCATAGTATCGATCTGATTTTTATCAGGAAAGAGACTAGTCCTATTCCCGACTCAGTTGAAATGGGGATCGAATTCGGAAGGTTCCGATATGGATCAAGAATTAGATCGAGAGTCCCGATCCCAATTATTTTAATTTTTTTAAAAAATATGAATACTCAAATACTTATGAATTACACACAAAAAATATTATATTTGTATAAAAAATATTTAATATATAATTCTTTATTATAAACTTAATAGAAGAACAAATAAAAGTTAACTTTGACAAATCAAATATTTTCATAAATTTTTTTAACAAAATACATGGAGTACCTTGTGCAAAAAATATGATCGAATATTTAATATTAAAGCAAAAATATAACACATTTAACATTGTACTATTACCATATATTATATATATATTATTTATATATATACTTTGAATATTTTTAACTTGATTGAATCATATTACATCTTAAAAATCAAAGATAAGCAATAATGTATTGATAGAAGTAGAATAATTACAAAAAAGATGAAAAAAAATTAAGGAAACAAAAAAGGATATTAATTACCAAAGACATAGAACAAGATGAAAAATATAAGTTATGTATGGTAGATAAAAAAAGAATTAAACTACATAAAAAGATGGCAAAAAACCAATCAAGAAATGAGACAAATAAAACTAATTATCAAAAGTTAAAGACAAGAAAGAATAAGATGAGAATATTTTGCGCGTCGTCGCAATTAAAATTTCTCAATCCAATAACATTAAAAGTTTAGTTTTATTTTTTTTGAAAGAAAAGTCACGGCTGATATATATATATATATATATATAATAATAATAATAATAATAATAATAATAATAATAATAATAATAATAATAATAATAATAATAATAATAATAATAATAATAATAATAATAATAATAATAATAATAATAATAATAAAGTAAGTTATAAATGTACCGAATAAATATGACTAGATATATAAAAATTAAAAATGAGAGGAATTATATATATATATTAAAAAAATATTTAAATAATAAAATCGGGTCGAAAATAACTAAGTATTTTATATAGTAATCAGATTTTAATTCGAATTATGTCGAGTATTTTGGATCTTAATCAGACACAAACTCGAATAAAATCAGATCGAAATTTTTTTTGATAAATTGAATCGATTCAAGCCGGAGCAATCGGGTTGTCTCAACCCGTGTTCATCGCTAAATCTATGGTACTAACTCAATGATGTCTAAAATTATTATTATTTGATTAACTTACTATTCAGACGAGTGTGAATAAATTATGATCAAATTAGAGACTCCAAAATTCGAACTTATAATTACATATAACAGCACTGACTATTTGGGCCAACTAACTTAAATTTTCCCTCTTTCTTTATTCTTTCTTCTTTTTCTTTTCTCACTCTTCGCTCTCCAATTTATTTCTTTCTCCGCCATTGGAGCTCCACCATTGCCATTATTGACCCCTTTGAAGACTTCCACTTCTATGGGAGGAGTCGTCGTCGTCTACTTGGTGAACGAGATGGGCGTCGTCCAAACCAAAGAAGTCCGAAGCACTACTGCGTCTTCTACTCCTCTTGCTCCGACTGCCGCTACTGCTCCTATTCCTCTTCCTCCTCCTGTCGACCTCGAGGTCGCTGATTTGACGAAGCCGGACGACGATGTGGTCGCTGACACTTCCGGATATGACGCCGTTGATGATGGCGTCCTCCGATCAGACGGCAAAAGTTGGACCGGAGGAGATGAAAGGGATCGCGCCAGGCCTGAGGGCGTCCCCGGATCGCGTGGCGCCGAGGGAGTGGGAGAAGATGAAGGGGATCGCAACGGCCCTGAGGGTGTGCTCGGGTCGTTTGGCGCCGAGGGAGCTGGAGAAGATGATGGGGACAGAGTGGAGCCGTCGGAGGAGGGAGTGAAGGAAGCGGAGGTCGGGGCGGTTGCGGTGGAAAAAGGGGAGAGAAAGGCAAAGGTGCGGCCTTTCTATCCTTGGAGACCAGGACAGCCTGATTGCGCGTTCTATGTTGAATCTGGATATTGCAAATTTAAGGCCGATTGCAAGTTCCATCATCCCCCAAACAGGAGGAACAGTCGTAAAGTTCGGTTCATTCTTCATCTTCCCGTATTTTGTTGATTTCAGGGCTTGTTTTGGGAGCTCGGATTCAAAGTTTCTGGCGTTGTTTAGTTTAACTGTTATTTGTTCTTATTCATCCACAGGGACAGTATATTAAACAACCAGATGCTGTTCAGGTGAGATTCATTTGCCACCTTTTAAGTTGCTTGGTTAACTTGATACTTCATAATTTTATATCGCTACTTCTAATGCTGTAGGATAACTTTCTTGGTTCTTGCACTTGTATTTATAGAATTTTCTCTCCTGGAGCAATTTCAAATGCTCCTATAGTTTTTTATATACTCTGATTTAAAGTTTAGATAGTATCTTTTGAGAAGTATAGAACTTCCTGAAACTTTTTTTTTTGAGACGAAGAACTTCCTGAAACTTGATAGAGCTTTTTTTTTAATTCTCTTCTGGGAAAAAGTATCCCTAAGTATTAGCCCATTTCAAGTTATACTTGTGATACGGAGGATGTATGAAATATCCTGGTAGACTTATCTTTTTTCATTTTCCCGATAGCAGCACCGTATACTCGATAGTGATGCATATTACAGTGCCATACCATGTTAGCTACAAGCCAGCACTAGTATCGCCAGTGATGAAAGTTCATTTTGGTAGAGGTTTTCACATCAACCTAAATATGTGTAAAATATTTCCCATGGGCAACACAATATTATGAGCATATATGCTTGATAATCATATCAAAATGGATCTGGATGCACGTGATGTGTCTCTTAGCATACTAAGCACTTACTCAATGGTGATGCATATTACAGTGCCATACTATGTTAGCTACAAGCCAGCAGTAGTATTGCCAGTGATGAAAGTTCATTGAGGTTTTCACATCATCCTAAATATGGTCAAAAGTTTCCCGTGGTCAACATGATATTATGAACATACATTGTATGGGTGATAATCATAATCAAAATGGATCTGGATGCACGCGATGTGTCTCTTAGCATACTGTAACATAAGTTTGTCCAAATTTCATCAGCACAGCTACTCTACTTGTCTGCCATCACTAGTTGTAGGCCCTGTTTGTCACGCATTTAAATTAGCGTCTACAATAACGTATAGTGTGTTGACCAAGTCAATACGCTAGTTAAGTTATTACATGATCACTTTATTATTTATTATTATTTTATTAACTTATAAATTATTTGGTCAGCTATTTATTTTATTATTATTTATTAATATTAAAATATTTAAAATAAAAATGTGTTATTCAACTTATGATACATATATTAATGTAATTTATTAAATAATTATCTGTACCCTTTTTAGTCATTTTATATTTATTGATTTGTTCAAACGCTGCATTTGCCAAACACTTTTATTAAATTTAATAATTCACTCGCTACCGCTAATCGCTAATCTCTAATCGCTAATCGTTATTCGCTACTAACCGCTAGTACATGCCAAACAGAGCCGTAAGCTTATACATTTGTGATATATGAAGCACCATAAAGTATATTTCGAAACAGTATTACAAATCAGAAAGAAAAATATGCCACTAGAATGGTGAAATTATCCATGAGGGAGAAAGTAGATCACAAAGATTGGAATATGGTGTAATTGCGTCAGAATATAGCCACACTGTTTCATCCCATTCTTTTGTTTTTCTAGAGGAATCTTAGTTATCTTGCAATCTTCCAACAATGACATTATTGTGATACAAAAATGCAATGTTGAGATTGGTTAATCTAATGCTAATCTTATGTTTCTTGACAAAAAGGTCGCTGAGAAGCAAAAGAATGTAGCCCAACAAAGTGTGACCCAGCAAGAATATGAGGTTAGAACATTATTGCATCCCATAGTGTGATTGTTCACATCAATTTGGTGTCATAACTCAACATGAAATATCCAAGATCTACATTGTAAACATGTGACCTGTTTCTTGATTTTAATCATCACATAGTATCTTTTTTCTATGTGAAAAATAATTTGAGATAATGAATACATAAAGTTTTCATGTACTTTAAGTTGGTCTGGATGTAATTTTCTGTAGTCTTACTTTTACGGATTTGTTTCACATAGAAAATGAAATATGTTTCAAAAGTATGCTGTTATGCTTCGAGCTATATTGGTTAGACATTCACAATAGTGCAAGCCTTACTGATTGATTACTGAGTTGCTCTTACATGCTCAGACGACTATTACATTCATTGTTGTGACCTCAATGTCGTAGAACACTAATCCTGATTATTGTAGAATGATTTCACTAATTTTCATCAATTTGTGTTGTTCTTGAGAATATTCATCATATTACTTCCCTTGGGGGCATAGTGTTTCTATTTTTAATTGGCTGCTATTGATTTGATATACATTTATAGAGGTTTAATTACTGTGAACTGAGGAGGGTCTGCAAGTACTCTATTTCAAAATCATCGCTACCAAGTCCATACGAACTCTAGGAAAAAAAGTTGAAGCAAGCATTTGCAATTATGTTGTTGTTAACTATCAAATTTCTGGATTATTTATGAAGAAATTCATTACTGACATCTACATGAACTCCTTATTCTGTCCTCCAGCCATGTACACAAAAGTTGTAAATTATCCAACATTAGATATGCAAAGTTGACACCAAAAAAATATTTTTTTGAGGGGAGATATTGTCCTGAGAGTATTGGCTTTGATTTCTTTTGAGGGGCCAAGGGAGGAAGGGGGAATGACTAGCTGGTTTTTTCCTAATTAGACCGCTGCACTCTTTGCATATAAATCTAGAGTATGGATTTGAAATTAATGATGATAATACTGTTCAGAAGGACTCTAGAATGGACAGTAGCTTGAAGGAGGGTGACAAGAAAATTAAGTATCCCCAGAGACCAGATTGCACCTTCTTTACAAAGACGGGTACATGCAAATTTGGATCTGCATGTAGATTTAATCATCCACCTGACAGAAAGAAGAATAAGGTTCAAATTTGCACTCAGTACCTCAATTATAGTAGTTAAATATTTATCTGTTACAAAGTTTTGGTACTAAAGTTGATATTGCTGACCTTATATTTCAGGAAAAAATTGAAAGGCAATCAGAACAAATTCAGGTGAGGTTTGCATCTTCTTTTCTTCTCTGTGATAATAGAGTTGGTGAGGTTTGCATCTTCTTTTCTTCTCTGTGATAATAGGGTTCAGATTCTCAATTGAACTTCTTATGGTATATTTTTTTTACTTTTGATTTAGTTCATCATATTTGGGAATGTCTAACTGCTTCTTTATAGTCAGATCGCTATATTATTTGTATATAAGTATAGAGATGTATTTGAAATTAATGGTGATAATAGCTTTAATCAGAATTCTGAAATTACTGGTAACTTAAAGGAGGGTGACGAGAGAATTAAGTATCCCCATAGAGCAGATGCAACTGATTGCGCCTTCTATACAAAGACAGGTACATGCAAATTTGGATCTGCTTGCAGATTTAATCATCCACCTGACAGAAAGAAGAATAAGGTTCAACCTTGCATTGAGTACCTCAATTATAGTAGTTAAATATTTATCAGTTATGCAGTTTTTGTACTAAATAGTCTGATATTGCTTACCTTATATTTCAGGAAAAAGTTGAAAACCAAACTGAACATATTCAGGTGAGTTTTGCATCTTCGTTTTAGGTTCTCCATTGAGTCCATTAAGCTTCTTATGACATATTTTTTCACTTTTGATTTAGTTCGTCATACTTGTCATGTTTAACTGTATTAATCCTATCTATACAACCCTTAATATCATCTACATGCAGATTTCAATAGAAGACTCTAAATGACGTACATTTTTTAACATATTAATTTATTTTGATTTCAATTATATCTTATAGTTTTGAACATTAGTTTGAGAAAATGGCTTTAAATAGGTTTCTTCAGTAGTTTGGAGTTGAAGCTCTTGCCAGCTTTGGATAATTCTGACAGATACTATGATATTTTCTAACATTTGAAATGTAGGTGACTACTGAGATTTCAAGTACATGGCATCTGAACTATTTCTTTGAAATTCTTAATTTGCCCATTTCTTCTGCAAAACCACCCAGGAATCAGTTATGATATTTTTGTTTGAATATATCATAATTCAAAACTTTCAGTTGGTTACATCCTTTTTCGGACATGATACTTTGAATATAACGTTATGCCTACCTTTTATTTTCTCAATAATAACCTACGCTTTTTTATAATAGAGATGGAATTGTGAATTTTCTGGTGTTTTTTCCTTCCACATAACATCTTCCTTTTTTCTTTGTTTCTCTTATACACGCTTGTTTATTTTCTACAGTTTTTTATACAAAATGTATGGCCACTCAGCATGCAGTCATCCTTCCCAGTTCTAATAATGATAATATTAATAATGACAACCTGCACTTTTAGACTAATTTACACCGAGGGATCTTGACAGACACTTGAACAGTAAGAACTGCCCTTTCTGACCGGAATATGTTTGTGTAATTTTACATGGGTATATCATTGCAATAACTTATCAACCTCACTAAGGAGCATTGACTGACACTTAAACAGTAAGAATTGCCCTTTTTGACTGGAATATGTTTGTGTAATTTTACATTGGTATATCATTGCAATAACTTTGGCCTCTATTTCCATATTAGACTCTCTCTCCTCTCTCTCTCTCTTTATATAATATATATGTGTGCTGATATCCAACTCTCTTTTTATTATGTTTTTATGAATTCAAAGGATGTTAAAGAAAAGTCAAAGGAACCATCACCCAGAAGCTTTGGGCGGAAGGAAAAGGTGATTATTACTTCATTAGTCAAGTTATATATTTTGTTAATTCAATTTATTCACATTCATTCCTCATGATGATATGGACCCCGTGATTATTATCTTTAAAAAGTAATTTTCAAGACAAGGGCTACAAGAACATTCTGAATGATTTTACAGTTCTAACTTTAAATTAGAACATGCACAAGACCATCGTCTTTCAGCATGTAAAAATATCTTTTAATATATGTTTTCTCAGTGTTAATCCAATGCAGAACTTTAATGATCTCTTGTTAATTTCTCTGTTACATATCAATGTAAGTAACTGTCATTATTCCATGACATCCTATTGTTTTTGTTCCATCATATATTGAAAACCATTGTTAGAATTCCCAGATTCCTTCCACTCATTGTTCTATTTTCTTCTTGTTTTCACTATTCACCACTGTTCTCGCATCCTTTAGTTCCCACTTAACATCACCTCTACTTTCTACTTCAATACCTTCCACCAAAGTTATGTCATTTGATGGTTGGAACTATACATGTCAGCTCCCATATCCCTTGAATGCTTGGCATTCTTTGACATGTTGGTAGTGAGGTGAATGTCACTAGGAACAATATTTTAAAACAATCTGAACATCAAAAAGATGAAATATTTTTTGAGAGGAAATTCTAAAAAAAAATTGTTTGAGAGGGATCAATAACACGATAACATGAAGATGAAAGATAAAAAAAGACAAATATGCCAGAAACCAAGTCTCTTTTCCAGAAACTCTATGCCACTGAAGGACCTTAAAAATAGTAAATGAAAGAAACAAATATGGAGATAATGAAAATAATAGCTGCTAACAGTAGAAAAGAACATTGGCAGATAGAACTGCAGAAGCGTCAGCAAGGAACAACAGCAAGAGAGTGCGGCATGAGCAGACAAGATTAAGAACTTCTGGTTTTGGATTTCCCCTTTTTTTGCATCTTAAATCCATTCTAGCTTGAAGACTGTGTCAACATCTTGCGTTGACAAGATGTAGATCATAATAAAACTGAAAGTTCATTACAATTCAGAAATATTTTATTCTCAAGACCATCTTGCCTCGGGATAGTGAACAAAATCTGTTGTATTTGATCAGTTTATGCAATAAGCCATAATGTATTGTTGATAGTTTTTACTTAACACGACAATCTGTCGACTTCTAAGCGGTGCTCTTCACCATTGTTTCATATTTTAATTTTGGTTCCCCCTCCCTTCCGTGCATCCCTTTTACTTTTTTTTTCTCTGGCATCATCACTGCCCAATTTTCTTCTTCTTTTTTGAAAAGCTTCTTATGCACCAGAAATTCTTTCTGGGTAATCAGCATACCTGTTCCTTAGGCTAAATGATATTTATCTGATTTTACTATTTCTCAAAATTTGAAAGAAGCTACTTCAAAAAAGGCTTACCCATGGAGAACACCAAGTAAGCAGTTTTACTTTTTTTGTAGATTAGGGTCCTTTTACCATAGTGCATTTGTAAGTTCCTACTTAATGCTCAGTACTTTGAAGGTTTTATAACCTTTTTTTGAGAAGGAAAAGGACGACTAAAAGGTTGGTAGTCTCCCATTTGTATTAATGTAGAAAAGGTATATGTACATGTATGATAGAGAAGGCTGCATTAAAGATATGCCTTCCAAAAAGTATGTCTCAAAAGAAAACCCTATCCCAAGCCCCACTCCCTCATAGAAGAAGAGATGTGGTGTACAATATTCTCAGTGTAGCATCTCTCCCCCTAAAAAATAGTGAGATTATGCTGCTGCCATATCGCCCATGCGGTAACCATAGCAGTAGTCCATGGTTGTCGCCATCCCGGGTGTGGTCGCGTGCATCGTGCTCGTAATGAGGCCCAAAACTCTCTTGGGCCTGAGGTGTCCACCTCCACAAGTCCAATGCGGCGCCAGGTCTCAATAGCCAAGGGGCATGTGAAGAATAGGTGAGTGATATCCTCCTCAGCCAACCCGCATAGTGTGCATGTAGGATCAGCTTGTGGCGCCCATCTCGATCTGTATACCTTGGTTAGGAGTCTGCCTCGTCGAAACAACCAACTGAAGATTTTTACTTTGAGGGGCATGTGTAGGCGCCAGATGTGCCCGGAGTCCGCTCTGGTATCCACCGGTGTTGAGCCCCCCCGGGGAGTAGCTGTCTATAAACTCTGCTCGCTGAATACTGACCAGGTAGCCAGAGTCAGCCGTCTGTCGTGGAAGCATCCGGACGCAATCCTGAAATGTGATCCAATAATCCGAGGAACTCCTCGTAGCGCTGATCCGACAAAGCTGCTCTGAACTGCGGAAGCCATACCTCCCCCTGTCGTGTCTGTTGACACCCAACACTCCCTGACCGTCGCCCTCGGCCTAGCTGCAAGGGCTGCAAGGCGTGGGAATGATCCCGCTAGTGTACCCCCGTGTGTCCACTCGTGGCTCCAAAAGGCAAAGTCGGTCCCTNAGTCCGCTCTGGTATCCACCGGTGTTGAGCCCCCCCGGGGAGTAGCTGTCTATAAACTCTGCTCGCTGAATACTGACCAGGTAGCCAGAGTCAGCCGTCTGTCGTGGAAGCATCCGGACGCAATCCTGAAATGTGATCCAATAATCCGAGGAACTCCTCGTAGCGCTGATCCGACAAAGCTGCTCTGAACTGCGGAAGCCATACCTCCCCCTGTCGTGTCTGTTGACACCCAACACTCCCTGACCGTCGCCCTCGGCCTAGCTGCAAGGGCTGCAAGGCGTGGGAATGATCCCGCTAGTGTACCCCCGTGTGTCCACTCGTGGCTCCAAAAGGCAAAGTCGGTCCCTGAGCCCAGAGTAGCCGAGAACAAGGGTCTCAGCAATGGCAGAACTGTGGCGACCCCGCGCCAGAAATGGGATTATCCCGACGGAAGTCGAGTTCGTGACTCCCATGATAGATCTCGCCCGTAGCAGGCGAAGAAAAAACCTGCTCCACATGTCCACCCCTGGCCCCATGATCCGACCAACCCATCTAGCCAAGAGGGCGTGATTGGTCCAGCGTAGATTCCGGACCTCAAGTCCACCATCCGACACTGAAGGTTTTATAACCTATTTGGTTTAATTTTGTTAAGCCAGTGCAATAGATCTTTCTTTGCCTTAAATTTCTTTGGATGGTATTAACTCTCTTTATTGATGATCTTGTGCCACATAAGACCAGGTTATTCTTGTGATCATGGGAGGTAGTTATTTCACTGTTTTCTAGAAACAAATATATGCTTATCATTCCAATGTAGGTAGATGGGTACAAGATACTTCTATTTCTTTGCTCGTAGCTCTTCAAGTTTTAGTTTTCTGGTTGGAACGTTTTCTCAATAATTTGTTCTAACATTCTTTTTTTCACATTGTCTGGACTTAATTTGAAACTACCACTGCCTATGAATGAGTTATAACATAAGTGGTGTCTTTCCAAACTATATTTAATCATGTAAGAGTTTCACGTCTAGTTCGCTAATGCTTTAAGCTGGCGTCTGTGGCTCACATTTTCTGTTAACCAATTATATTTTATTAACAAATAATTGCGAACTTTTGCAGCACTACACAACTCCAAGGGTTTCTAAGTTTGAAATATCCGAGCATAGTAATCATCATGGTGTAAAGGAAGCTCCTTCAGTGGCTTTGAACTTTCTGAATCTTCCAATCCGACCAGTAAGACACTTTTTGAAGCTCCTTCATAGTAATTGTTTCTTCATGTGAATGAATGCTTTAGTAGAAGTTGACTTTGGGATTTAAAAGCATAAGATATATGGTTTGAGACACATTTGGTATGGTGCACACAATACCTTACAGTTATTTAAAAACAAAGCATACTCTGCAGTAAGAAAAAATAGTACAGACAACAATCGTGATATTATGTACATATGGATGGCTAGCTTTCTCTAGTCTTCCTTTTACCCTTAAAAAACTGTATTGATATTTGAAAAGTTGGAAAATGAGCAAGGAAAAGCAAACTGAAGAGAAGTTAGAATATACCCCAATACAGACAATCGTGCTGTACAAGTATTATCATGGTATACTGCCTCATACACTGTAAAACTTGAGGCTGAAAAAAAACTTGAACCAAGCTGGTTAAATGCTTTTGGTGTGGTTTGGCATGAAAGTGTACTTCTTTGCTGGTTCAACTTTCTTATGTATCAAGCTACTTCTGTTGCAACTCTTCATTCCAGGATTACCATTTTGAAGTTTTTCAAGGACCTTTAGTTGGAAAATGTAGAGTCGAGCTCTTACACCTACATTGCAGGGAGCTAAGGAGTGTCCTCAGTACATGAGTGAAGGCAGCTGCAAATTTGGAATCGACTGTAAGCATCATCATCCTGATCCTACTGCAACGAATGAACTAGATCCGCTTTCACTATACCAAGATGGCCAATGTACTCAACAGTTTGGTTCTGGAGTATCACCATCACCAGGGATGCCCTGGCATGTGACAACATCTTATATTACTGGCATGCATCTACCTTCGGGGTTTTATCCCAACCCTGAATGGAGTGAATATCAGGTACTTGATTCCTCAGCTCCTTTAAGATTTATTGTTATCAAAGCTTTTGTGGCATGCAGAATAAATATAATGTGTGTGATATTATGGTGATCCTAGACATTCTTAAAAAGATAATCTTGGCTATGCTAGAACTAGCAATCTGATGTGCGTTTATTTCATTCAGGCATCTGTTTGTTCAATAACAAAATTTACTATTGCATTTCAAGCAATCCATATCTGTATATGAAGGTGGAATATGACGGCACATTTTATGGATGTATGAGATTATTATTATAAAAATTGGAGGAAATTGCTTTATCTCTTCTTTCACATAGATTACTGTATTAGCTTCATTCTGAATATATCCGTGAACTATTCTTTTTGTAACATTTCTTGTACTTTTAGAAGCGCACTGATAAATGTATGAAAATATTTTTAAGTTTTAACTTAAAAAAATATTTCTTTGTAGTCGTCATTTTAAAAGCCTCATAGTTACTACTAGGTAACCTAATATTTAGATATTGGATTAATTGAACTTACTTATCTGGATGTTGGTCATGAGACTGGCCTAAAACTCATATTGACAGGAATCTCATGCATACTTGCTTTCCAGTTACATGTTGGACAAGCAATTTGATAAATGTTGGCTTTCTTAATACAAGCGGATGGATAACACAACTGTCTATTCATCTTTACATTTTCCAAACAAGTTTGATTTTTCAGTTGCAAAGAATTATCTAGAGAATGTAAGGCTCTCTGACATGATAAAAACTTGTGCGAAGCATGTATATGTATACTCAATAAATTTGGCGAAAGCATATGATTCTTATTGTGGTAGATGCAAACTTACACAAATGTAGAAGTAAAGGAGAAAGGTGTATGGATGTAATGAGTTCAAACATGACAGGAAAATGAGCTTTTCTTTGATAGGTTATGCAGTCCAGGAAAATCTAGTCTTGAGAACACTTCAATAGAAATCTGATATTGCGAACAATTTAGCATTGCAACTCCCATCATTGAGAAGACAGTTCCATGTCCTACAAATTGGCAATACAGTTGCATGGAGCGACTGTTTGCATGACTGGGAGTTTGCAACAACTGCAAATATCAGTGTGATCAGAGAGAAACAGAGGTTTCATGGGACGAAGAAGAAGATATTGCAGCAATTCTCAGCATGGAAACAGTAACTCCTAGCATAGCACCAGTTGTAAAAGCTTCCAGCATGGAAACAGTTTCAATAACAGGTAGCATCAATATTGTGAACATTCTCATGATCATGTACAGGTACCTCTGGTAGCATAAAAGATGTGGAGGATAAAGAAAACAATAGCCAAGAAATTGCCATGATTCAGAAAGCTTTGGAACTGGATGTAACCCAGAAAGAGAGCATGTTATGTATGCACAGGGAAGCTCCGAGTAGGTTGTAGGTATCCGGAGCGGCTGCCCAGTCGAATTTCCTGCACCTGTATCTTAAATGGAAAACCTCCGAGAAGGATAGCTTGTAGCCTGTTTTGAACCGGGAACCTGGATAAGTTGTAATATGTTCATATCTTGAATAGAGTACTTCCAAGAAATATGATAAGAAATACAGGAGAAAATTTGCATCGGTCTGCTGTAGTTTGAACAGAGAATTAGAACAAATAGTTTGCAGTTTATCTGTGCTTAAGCAGACTACCACCAAATTATGTGTTGTGCAATTCTTTGTGTTTTCCTTTAGTTTTTATTTACGCCAGATCATGTTTCTGTCAGTTATATGGATAGAGTTTTATCCTTGTTTTTGGCTAGTCACATATTTTAACTTTGCTACAAAAGTGCCAAGGTTTTGTCTGTTCGTTGTGGTTCTCACTAGGCTTCCTTGTCGAGCGGTTACCAGTGTCGCTTTGTGCAACAAAACCAAAGTCGCCTAGTTGAACAGTGTGCCTTGCGGGTGCAAAGAAAACTTGCATGTTAGAGGGTTGTCACGTTGAGCAGTGACCATCAGGGTTGTGCTCATGACCAACTCAAACAGTAGCACTAAGTCATGCTAGAAGCACCAGCTACTATTCGACAAATGGAAGTAACAAGCTCTAGGCTGCATGAAGCAACAAATATATGGAGAGACAATGTGTGACATACATGAATAAAAGATACTAGCAGCCTTTCAACGAATGCAACGAACTTAGGGGCTGGTGTCAGACACACAATAGCAAGGACACAACTTGCAGGTGCTCGTGCTTCAGAAAGCTACATGTAAATGTAAGAGTTCGCTCTTCTGAGACTGCGAGCCTTGATCCATGACTAAGTAGATTTGTGAAATTTAGCATGGGTTGGCACTTCCAAAAATTCCAGTTATGATTTAGATGGAAATGCTCTCGAAATGTAGCAAGAGCCAACAATTCCAAAATGTGGGCCCTTATCCAGGACTCTAGTCTCAAGAATATGTTACCACAAATTTGACATTTTTTAAATGAACATCTGCAACTTCCATGAGGACTCAGGAAGATTAT
Source organism: Pontederia paniculata (assembly GCA_001647135.1). Taxonomy (NCBI): domain Eukaryota; kingdom Viridiplantae; phylum Streptophyta; class Magnoliopsida; order Commelinales; family Pontederiaceae; genus Pontederia; species Pontederia paniculata. Next base: position 54,237 of record LTAE01000277.1, on the reverse strand, counting down.
TGGATTACCTGCATAGTAGTTGTGGTCACATGGAACAGTGTTTGCTTGAATCTGTAGTTTACAGAAACTTTGGGTGGCAGTGTGACTTGGGAGTGGCGATTGTAATAACTCAGCACGGCAGAAGGTGTACTAATTCCCAGCATAATATTGTGTGTTGCATGTTCCTATAAAATTGTATAATTGACCCCTAATATGCTACATAAAAAGTTTTGAGACTGAAGTCAAGAGGGGTCTGTGATCAAGAAATCCCTGAAATGGGAAAAACATCAGTAATAGAGCCTATTACCATGAAAAGAAACCTCAAGGAGGAAGCTCCAAGAATGATGAACCTTTTAGAAGGAAGTTCTAGAATAGGAGGAACATCCAAAAAAAAAAGATAGCTTGTTGGTCTTGCCACGGACAAAGATGCTCCAAGGAGGATAGCTTGTACTGCTTATTTCTCAAATGGAAAATCTTCAATATTGAGATATAATAGAGGAGAGAAATCACATTATAGTTTTTTTTTTCAGATGTAACTTCTTTCTCGTTTAAACTCAGAACCAGAATACAGTTTTCTTGATGGTGTTTGAATAGACTAATAGAGTATCACCAACTTCTATGTGAAGTTCTCTGTTCTTCCTCCAAATCCTATTTCTTCTAGTATCCTATTTTGATCAGCCATAATGCCACATGGTTTAAGTTTGTTTTGATCCTGTTTTGGCTAGATATGCTTGTCATGATGATACTCAGGCAGATTGATGAACATTAAGTTTCAATCTCTTTTGATTCTCTTACTGGGGTCATGTTCCATGGTATATTGTTATGTCAAACTTTCATTATTTGGTTGAATTTTTCTACTTCAACACATCAAGGAACATTAGAAACGAGAACCATATGGGTGGCACAAAGCAATTTTAACTTTCTTTTGGCGAATAAAGAAAATTGAACCTGAGCAGTACCATTTTTGAAGAAAGACAGACAAGAGATAGCTTACTTATCCCCTTCATTTGGGTTGCATGTTTATTTGTATAGCTGTTCAATTATTTTGCATCAACTAGTTGTTCTCTCACATACTATTTTCCGCTTTTGCATGCTGATCTGATCTAACTCTAAGATTTTGTTGCATTCTTTAGTTACTGGTAAGAGGAAGAGCTTAGAGGCAACCAGTTACAACTCTGCATAAGAGTTAAACTATAATTTGCCTTTCATATTTCTCAAGGTTACAAAATTATGATACAAACTATATATACATTGCCTATGAAGATTTTAGACCCAAAAGGCAACTGTCTACGAAGTGAAACATGATGCCTTATTTGCACTCTTATTCGTCTCTTTTATGTTTTGCTTATTTGTTTTGCTTCATGTTCACAAGGAAATGTTTATTGAGAAATAAAACAGTAGTCATAATTTGTACACAAAGTTTGTTAACATTTATATTGAATCAATCAGGTTCCAGTGCATCAGTCAGAAATGGATACACAAGATCGTTCAGCTTCCCATGTAAGTCATGTAGATAACAAGGCAAATGTCCTAATGCACCAGCAGACGCATACGGAGTATCCTGAGAGACCTGGTCAACCAGAATGTCAATATTTCAAGAAAACTGGTGTTTGCAAATACAGATCAGCATGTAAATTTCACCACCCGAAGAACCACCTTCGGAAGAATACCAACTTTAGTTCTGAACCCAAATTAAATTGTGAGTTCCTCATCAACTTTTAGTAGAGTGGATCTTTTATTTTCATTTTTTCTCTGGGGATGTTTATCAGTGATCTAAAGTAGGTCTCTAAAGTCCCAAATGGTGGCTCAGCATCTACAAGCTTAATTTAAAATTTGAGTCTCGTGATTTACTTTGATGAGCCTGGAATTTTCTTGAATCTTTAATTTCAGGAGGTAATAAAGAATATTGACAGCCTAAAAAATATATATAACGTTGGATATTATTTTCTGGGTGTGAAAGTTTGAAACAGATCCTGACTAGTTCAGTTTTTAAATGAAAGTGAATGTTTTAATGTTGGACATCATCTATTTATTAGATGCCACTGACCTTTTCTTCTTCTGTTTCTTTTTTGTAGGAGAGATGTTTCTTTTGTAAAGTAGACATTTCACAGGTCTGCTTCAGCATAGTAGCTGTCTTTATTATATATGCCAAATTGCAGGAAGAGTAACCTACCAGATGAGAAAAGTGCAGCGAAATCGATTAAAATATATATAATTATGGTTAATTTCTTGCTTTTTGAGAATATTTGTAGATCTCACTTTTGTAATATAATATCGTTGATCAAAATACATATGGTTAAAGTTCTTTTCAATTTGTCCTCTCATCGTGATCTAATTACTAGTATCTTGAAAAATTATACTACTTTACACCAAAAAGGGAAAGCTATATTGTGGACTAGTACAGCTACTTTTGAGAGTGTTTTTTAGCACGCTTTCTTGCGAGCACAATTTGTTTTTATTTATTGAAAAAGGTTTTTAAGCTTGTTTTGTTGAAAAAAATGAGTTATTTTTTTTAAATAACAATAGATTCAGTGCATAAAACATAAAACTACTTTAACTGTATTTTCTAGGGGTGAATGAGGTTTAGTTCGGTGTTTTTTTTCGTATGAAAAACTAATCTATAAATCTCGAATGATTTATTTTACCATCCTAGATGCTTTTCGATTTTTGCGAGTTGGAACCCTGCTTTGAAACTCCAATAAGATAAAATAAAAATTCATCATACCAAAAATTTACAAGAATTTATAACTATCAAATTACATTTAAATTGTAAATTGCAATTTTTTAATTCAAGTACACTAAAACAATGTATCATCACAATCCTAAATCGACATTCAACTACAATAAAATAATTTACAACATTTTACTTAGACAACTATTATTAAAATATTGAATTTAAATAAATAAGTTTCATATTGACTACAAAATTTGTTTACATTAGTAACAATGATATATTTAAAAATAAAAAGTTAAGAAATACTAATTAAAAAAATAGGAATGATTTATTTATAATTAAAATTTGATAGATATTTTTAATTTGGTTCAGATTGGGCTCCTATAATTTCTTTTTATTATGGGTCCTATTTTTTTCGATAAGTAGTGAGGCTAAGTGTGTGGTATTACATAGAATTAAAAAGAGAATTAAATATTTAGATAAAAATATAGATCAGTACTTAAAACATAATTTAACATTAAATACTGCTACAAAATACTTATTTGGACTTTTTTGCTAATGTTATGTGCCAAATTCTATTAATTCAATTGAGTCATAAATCTTTTAAAATAATTATTTCACTTTAATTAAAATTCAAAATTTGTAGGGTAAAAATTGCTTAAAATAATAAGAAATTCTTACTTTTTAATTTACTTGGGTTAGGACTTTAAAAAACATTTTTTTTTGTATTTATATTTAAAGGAAAAAGTAATTCCAAAAAATTATATATAAGCATACATATATCATATGCATTTTATATAAGAAAATAAGAATTTCATTTGGAGTAATATAACCCCAAAAGTAATAATAACATTTATTAACTTACCTAAGTTAAGATTCTTTTAAAATAATGTTTGTTTCTTCCCCTTTTTCAAGAAAACTATTATTGAAAAAGTAATTAAAAATTAAACTTTATTTTCCCTAATTTCCTTAATTTAGGATTATTTAAAATTATTTCTATTTTACTAGTTGATTAAGAATCCTTCTAAAATAGATATTATTTTTTTCAATGAAACAATATAAAAAATTAATAAGAAATAATAATCTATATTTTTAATTTACTTGTGTTATATTTCTTATAATTAAAACAGTAACTATTTAATGTTTTTATTAAAATTGTTTATGTTTTTCAAGGGATTTTCTCCAGAAATAATGTTAAATCTGTTTTGTTTTATTGAATTAGGATTCTTTTAAAATAATATGAACATAATTTTAAATTAAAATTAAAAAATATAATGGATAATTAAATAAAATTATTCTGATAAAATCAGAATAATTTTAAATACATCTTTGTTTGGTTTATGTCGCTAATAAAATCAGAAGTTGAAATTATGGTCAAGAATCGGACACCGGCATAGAGATGAAAATATAGAAAAAAATGACAAAGCAGAGCATAATTGAAAGCAGAGCATAATTGAAAGTGAACTACATAATCTATATGGTTGAGAATGTTCAAGAAATTAAGAATTTGTATTTATATAAAAGTAAAACTAAAGACTATATAGTTGATCTCTTAAATTTTGTTAGAATAATTGATAAGATAAATCAAATCTTTTTAAAAATATAAGTGGAAACTATATAAATAATCTTTGAATCTGAGTAATTTTACACACATGTTTAACTTAAAAGGTAAATTAAGAATTGTTTAATTATGTTGGAATGATTAAATTTTGGAGTAACTTTAAAAAACTAATACACATCATTGATTAAAAACTGATACATATCTATTTAAAATTTGCTGGATTATTAATTAACAAAAAATCATTGATAAAATTTAATACTTTTTTAAAAAAAATGTCGAGTCGCCACGTGACAAAAAAATGTGGAGTCGCGTGTTTAGCTTTTATATATATATATAGATTTTATTTTTCTTAATTTGGATAGAGATAAATAAAATTTTAAAAAGTAAATCATATTCTAGATGAGAGGTTTGATCATGAGAGCAAAGCGACACAGCTTCAAGCCAATTTGATAGAAATTAGTAATAATGATATTAACTACATCAAAAGTAGTTTAAATTTGTAATAATGATATGTTTAAAAGTAAAAATTTAAGAAATACTAATTTTTAAAAAAAATAGGAATGATTTATTTAAAATTGAAATTTGATAGATATTTTTTAATTTGGTAAAGATCGGTCTCCTATATTTTTTTTTAAATATGGCCCCCTTTTTTTCGGTAAGTAGTGAGGCTAAGGGCCTGTTTGGCTAAGCTTATAAGTAGGTTAAAACTACTTATAAGTAAATTTTAGAAAATTTACATGTTTGGTAACTAAAAAAATATACTTATAAGTTGTTAGGCTTATAAGTTGAAAAAAAATAAGCAGGGTCCCCCCTGCTTATTTTTAAAGTGTTGGCTTATTAGTTTTAATCAACTATATTACTCTTTTATCCATAGTTTTTAATATTATTATCATATAACTTTAAGGGTATATTAGTCAATATTTATTTTAACAAACATTACAACTACTTATTGATAAAATAAGCAGGGTCCCCCCTGCTTATTTTTAAAGTGTTGGCTTATTAGTTTTAATCAACTATATTACTCTTTTATCCATAGTTTTTAATATTATTATCATATAACTTTAAGGGTATATTAGTCAATATTTATTTTAACAAACATTACAACTACTTATTGATATTATCAGCACTTTTATCCAAACATGTAACTATTTATATTTTAAAATAAGTATCAGCACTTAAAATGCTTATCAGCATTAGTGCTTATCAGATATTTTTTATCAGCTAAGCCAAACAGGCCCTAAGTGTTTGAGATTACATAGAATTAAAAAGAGAATTAGGGTACATGAACCCCAATCAAGTCGTTATATGGTGACTCAATTCCCTTCGTAGCAAGCAAACTTCGCAATCCAATTTGGACATGCATTATCTTCTCTTGACAAATGGTTGAACTGGACATTCGAACTCCAATTTTGCAATTGTCGAATAGTGGGGTGGTCGTTGCTTGACACGGATAAAATGACGCAGAATCTGACTCCATTATGATTAGAGCTAAAAATAAATCAAGTCGAACTTTGTTCAAATCGTCTTGTTAGATAAATAAATTAAATTTAAAATTAAAATTTGATATTTTTAGTTAAATAAATTTGATTTGTCTGTATTAGACTTAGCTTATAAGATAAACTTATATAATTAATATGTATTATGAATTATTAATAATTTTAGTGTGTTAATGTGTACAATGCTAAGATGTACAACACTTTTCTTTTTTATAGTATAAATATAGTTATATATATAAATTAATAAATATGACTTAATAAACTAATAAGTTAGGTCAAGATTTTTTGAATTCAATAAACAAGTCAGACCAAATTTAATTATTAAATTTATTATAGACCTTTGATTTAGTTTGTTTATTAATTTTTTTAAATATATCTAAGTTTATTTAAGTGTTAGCTCAATCCGACTCGTGTCCGCTATGTTCCTATGTGTTGGTCATAACAGGGTCTTTGAGTAGACCGTAACAAGTGTTATTTGTACAAACTATTTTTTCTGTTTTTACTGTAGCAGTTGACCAACGATCATCCTCTCCATGGAGTGCTCGAGCAACGGTCGTCCGCCTCATTGATCTCTCGATCAATGAACGCCCGCATGCGCGAGCAACGGTCGTCCGCTCCATTGTGCTCGAGCAACGGTCATTCGTTCCATTGATCTCTCGATCAATAGACGCCCGCATGCTCGAGCAACGGTCGTCCGCTCCATTGCGCTCGAGCAACGGTCATCCGCTTCATTGATCTCTCGATCAATGGACACCCGTATGCTCGAGCAACGGTCATCCGCTCCATTGATCTCTCGATCAATGGACGCCCGCGCGAGATATTTTTTATGTGTGTATCAGATACTGTAGCACACTGATACACTGTGCTCTTCACTTCTTCTGAACATGTTTTCGGAAGGTTCGGTGGTTATTTAATGTGTATAGCAAGTATAAATAGAAGGGAAGTTACATGTAATATTTTGAGAACCTTTTGAATAAAATTTCATACATCGTGTTCTTCCTCCAAATTCTTCTCACGGACGATTTCTTTCTCTGGTTCAACAATGGCGTTGTGATCCTTTGATTCAGAAGGGCTCTATTTTGACATGGTATCAGGGCCTTCTCTAGAAGACACAGATTAACACAGATCAATGGTACATTTCATTGATCATCCTCTATCTAATTGTTTGACTTGTTGCTTTGGATCGTTGGATTATTTTGTTGTTTTGATCTGTGTTCTTGGAGCTTCGATCCTACTGTGTTTTTGCTTTTTTTGTCTGTGATCATCTGTTTGTTCAAACATGTCTTCTACAAGTGGAACATCATCTACTGTTTCTGTATTAGCCAACATAGATATTTCGAATTCTTTTTTCCTTGGTGCTGCGGATTCGCCTGGACAGATCTTGGTTTCAGATCGATTAATTGACCCAGCAACAAACTTGGGGGGTATTTTCTCATTGGCTTCTTTTGATTCAGATGACACTTGGATTATTGATACTGGTGCATCAAATCACATGACACACAATTTAGAGTGGTTATCAGATGTTAAAGAGATGACAAAGAAAAGTAATGTTACTCTTCCAAATGGAGAGACTTCTTTGGTAATTCATGTAGGTTCTTATTATATTGAACCTAGTAAAAAATTGCAAAATGTGTTGTATGTTCCAGCCTTCAAGTTTAATCTCATGTCTGAGTGTCACAGTTAACACACGATTTATCTTGTACTGTGAATTTTTCATTTGATCATTGTATAGTTCGACCACAATATAGTGGGCAAGAGAAGCTATTTGGAAGGAAGAGCAATGGTTTATATGTTTTCAAGAAGGCAAGAGGGACAATAAATCAGAAACTATGATTTACAGCCGTTGGAATAAAAAGTGTTGAAGCAGAGACTTGGAATAGAAGATTGGGTCATTTCCCCTTGGAAAAGTTTCGTTTCTTGACAAAAGAGATTGGAAGTTTAAAACAGAGTGTTTTTCACTGTGATGTATGTCCTTTGGCTAAACAAACTACACTTCCTTTTCCTAGTACTCAAGTTGTTAGAAGTACAACCAGGTTGGAAGTCTTACATGTGGATGCCTGGGGTCTTTATAGACACTCTACTCATAATGATTTTAGGTTTTTCCTTACCATTGTAGATGACTATAGCCGAATGACTTGGATATATCTATTAAAGCATAAATTTGAGTGCAGTATTGTTCTTCAAATTTTTTTCTCTTTTGCAGAAACACAATTTGATGCCAAAATCAAAATAGTGAGAATAGATAATGGTTCAGAGTATTTTAATTCAACATGTATCAATTTTTTTACTTCCAAATGTGTAGTGCATCAGAGTACATGTGTTTACACTCCTCAACATAATAGTTTAGTTGAGAGAAAACATAGACATATTCTTAGTGTTGCAAGATCATTGATTTTTCAAGCTAAGATCCCAATTAAGTATTGGGGTGAAAGCATTCAAGTTGTAGTACATCTTATCAATAGAATGTCACTTCAAGTTTTAAAGCATGAGTCACCTTATGAAAGATTTCTTGGCACAAAACCAGATATGCAGCATCTTAAAGTTTTTGGTTGTTTGTGTTATAAGACCAACAAAACAATGGTTGATAAATTTGCTCCAAGAGCCACTTCATGTGTGTTCATGGGATATTCTATGACTAAAAAAGGATATAAAGTTCTTGATTTAGAAACTAAGAATTTCACTGTGAGCAGAGACATCATATTTGTTGAGTCTATCTTT
>LTAE01000277.1:19576-44257 GCA_001647135.1 Pontederia paniculata | reverse complement strand
GTTGATTGTTATTTTGTGCGTGAGCGTGTTCTTCAGAAGTTTATTCAGCTGCGTCATGTGCCCACGACGGATCAACTTGCATATTTACTTACTAAGCTTCTCAGCAAACATCAGCATGATTTTTTGGTTAACAAGTTGGGTCTGTTCGATCTCTTCCAGCCTCCAACTTGAGAGGGCGTGTTGGTCATAACAAAATTTTTGAGTAGACCGTAACAAGTGTTATTTGTACAAACCGTTTTTTTTGTTTTTACTGTAGCAGTTGACCAACGGTCGTCCTCTCCATGGAGCGCTCGAGCAACGGTCGTCCGCCTCATTGATCTCTCGATCAATGGACGCCCGTATGCTCGAGCAACGGTCGTCTACTCCATTGTGCTCGAGCAACGGTCATTTGTTCCATTGATCTCTCGATCAATGGACGCCCGCATGCTCGAGCAACGGTCGTCCGCTCCATTGCGCTCGAGTAACGATCATCCGCTCGATTGATCTCTCGATCAATGGACGCCCGCGTGCTCGAGCAACGGTCGTCCGCTCCATTGATCTCTCGATCAATGAACGCCCGCGCGCTCGACCAAACACCAACGGTCGTCTGCTCCATTAATCTCTCGATCAATGAACGCTCGCGCGAGATATTTTTTATGTGCGTATCAGATACTGTAGCACACTGACACATTGTGCTCTTCACTTCTTCTGAACATGCTTCCGGAAGGTTCGGTGGTTATTTAGTGTGTATAGCAAGTATAAATAGAAGGGAAGTTACATGTAATATTTTGAGAACCTTTTGAATAAAATTTCATACATCGTGTTCTTCCCCCAAATTCTTCTCATGGACGATTTCTTTCTCTGGTTCAACAATGACGTTGTGATCCTTTGATTCAGAAGGTCTCTATTTTGACACTATGGCCTCACTCCAACGCCTCACGAGTGCTTGCAGTTCTACTTCAAGTGGTGAGGCTGCTTGAGTTGGACACATCAAACCTCACCAATCCAGTTGCCTCGAGAGTCTCTACATATGTGCTTTCAATGGATGGTGGTAGTCTTGGTTACCCAACATTTGAGCCCTCTTCGACCATCGGTATGCAAGATGAAGGCCATCGCGTCATTCATGATTGTGTTGATTTATGAGCGTGGAAACATGAAGTTAGGATCGAGAATCTGACTGCATATCCATTTCCATAGAAGCCACACATTGCACCATTGAAGTTCGTCTCTGGAATGTTTGTGCCCACGCAAATTACGATTCTAATCGGGTGATTTTTTTTCTTAAAAACCAACCCTAGTTTTTAATTGACGTCCAAAATATTGATTTGCTCGGATCATTTTTTTTCAAGTCAAATAAGTTTTTCGGTCCTATAGACTTTTATTTGCAATCCTAGTATATTTTCAATGGCATATGAAAGATCATTTAGTATGAGATAATCTATTTGAATTATGGATTATTTAAATTAAAACTTTTAGGTCTCATCAAATTATCACGTTTAGCTACAATATATTATCGATGATTTTTATTTTTTTATAATCTAAATTATCATCTTATAGGTAATCAAGATAGTAACCATTAGAGATATTTTTCCAGATTATCAATAGGGTGAAATGCATTTTGACAAATTTATCCAATTAATCAAATTTTTAAAATATTTATATTATTATTTAACATTTTTCTTGATTTTTTTTAAATTGTGGACTACAAACTTCATATATTTTATCTAAACTCAATTTTTTATTTTTACCTTTTTGTTTACATAAATAATATATGATTAAAGTTCAATATTTTTAAAATATTTTAGTAATTTTCTATTTAATAATTTAAAATATAATTTATGTTACTAGTACTTATCAAAACACTATAATGTGATATTATCGAGAATTTATAATGATAATTTATTTTACTTACGATCATTACCGATTAATAAAAATAAAAATGTGTCAAACGATCCCTAAACGACAAGTAATTTGAATTCCATGACAATCAAAAATTTGAAAAATATCCTCAATTAAATGAGTAATTACCTTGATTAGGAACGTAATAATTTTATTAAAAAGGGTAACCATGACAAACTTTGTGGAAAAGAAAAGAAATAAAGAAAATAAAGTTTCAAGAATTAATTTTTTTATACATTTGACATATGATTATTAAATACAAAGGAAAACAAATTCAAAAATATAAATGAAAAGAATTTGCGAAGAAAAAATAATTTCCCATTTAAAAACGTAAAATTCTTTTTTCTAGTATTTATATTTTTTTGATAAAAAAGTTTTGATTGATATTTTTAATTTACTTTTCAATACATAATCAAGCACAAAACAAATATATTACTTAAGTTCTCTTTTTAAACATTACCCTGAGCTTGTTTTCACCAAACAAATTCTAATCTACATCAAAACTTTCATCTACTTAGCTGTTATGATTCTTCTCAGTCATTCTCAAATATGCTGTCTGAAAGGATACATCATAAAATATGGGGTCAAAGCCATATTTTAAAAGCTCATAAAGAAACATCACATTTCTGTTGAGCCAAAAAAAATCACTCGGCAAATAATGGTCATCACACCAAATTGCTATCAAAATAATTTGCACCGGAGCATTCTTCCAAGACGAGAGAATCTTAATCAGATGCCTGAGAGTTGAAAAACACGTGCAGTGCCGTCGTCTGAAACCGACACAAGAAAGTTTCCATCTTTCGTCACGGCTAGAGACTGAATGGTGTCTGAATGGCCTGTGAAGGTTCTCACACAATTTCCGGAGAGACTATCCCAGATTCGCACTTTTCCATCCAGAGAACCAGTTGCTACGTACTGAGAATGACCCAGCCAAGCAAGGCATGTAACTCCTTCCTAAGCAGTCCAGACGACAATCAGAATTAGTACAAAAGAAAAATAAGAAAAAACAAGTTAACAAGATGCTAACCTCATGGTCACATGTACAGCGTACAGCGGAATGTTGAAGATCCCAGATAATGAGCTTTTGATCCATCCCTCCTGTGGCAGCCCAGGGAGAACTGCATCTCAAATATACATGTTCCGAATCAAAATAGGAAATTAGCTACTAGTTTGTAGAAATTACTATTTGTCTCAAGAAGACAATTGCATGGAATTCTCAAAAGAATTACCCAACAGGGATATGGCAATCAAAGCAAAAAAACTCTGAACTTCTCAAAACCAATGAAATTGGAACTTATGTGAGCATTACTTCTGAAAGTGTTCTACGTGAAGTCTACTTCTGAAAGTGAAGGGGGTAACGAGGCCAAAGGAAGTGCTCTAGTGAAGAAAGTGTATCATGACGACAGATATAAAAAGCATCACACAGCAAATGAAGCTCTGCTCTGCTCATGCAGACCCCACGTCAGCTTGATGGCTTTGTTAAGACCGACTGGAATCAGGCTTTTTCTAGGAAGGAATCAGGATAGTTACAAACCTTAATCTCACCACGCACAAGAATTAAGTAAACAACAACAAATAAACTTGCTAGGCTGAACATTTGAAATCCAGCATGGGCTTGAAATACTCAGGTTTGCGCAAGAGGATTAATTTATCAGATCCTTTTACTATCAATAACTATTAACCTTCCTGCAATATTTTTGTTTCTTATGTGTCAAGTTAGATTATCGATTCTGACAATCAAATCTTATGGATAGGTTTAATTATATAACTACCAAGCCTATGTCATTTCATTTTAATTTCCTCTCTTTAACTTGGAAAAAAGATAAAAAAAGACAACAAAAATAAGTAAACATCACACCTTGGTGTAAGTCCAAGACACTCTACAGAACTGGAGTGACCAATTAGGGAGCTGATTACCTGCAAAGGAATAGCAACCCGTTAAACATTTCATTTTTTTTGGAGGGGGGGAAGAGAACATTTCATGGTGGTTAAAGAAACATTTCTTCCTAACATCCTCTGACCCTATATCAACCCCTTTGTGTATCGAACAATTCATCTTTTTCGCATCAGATAATTAAACCTGCTCATCATGGTTGTTCTTCTTCAGCAGGTAAGAACTACTTAACCATTATCAATGACAGACAACAATTAAGCAATAAACATAGAAAAAATTGGCAGACAGTGTTGCCACAGGATAAGTAGATGTACATTAGATAGTCAACAGGTAAATGGAGTTTCAAACTCTTTCTTTCCATATCTGATGTGGAACTCATATTCCCACCTGTGACATGTCATATTGACATGGATGCTTCACTAGACATGATGGAACTGTGTAACATAGGGCTTTTATAAACAGAGAAAACCAAAAATAGTTTACGAGAAGAATACACTGTGAGTAGCATTTGAATGTGTACTATTATTCCCTTGACAGCTGTCACTTTTTCCAATGAAATTATATTACCAGACTAAGCTATCAACTCTTGCCCATTAACTCCACCTTAATATGATTCTGAACACAACTTAACTACTTGGTAGAATATATTGGCAAAGAATTATGCAGTTCTATATGAAAATAACTTACTCGCCCATTCGTTATGTTCACCATGTGGACAGAGCCATCCTTCGAGCCAGTGATAGCAACAGCAGAATCAGGAGTAATTGACAAACATGTTAATCCATCAGTGTGATATGGATGCCCTACAAAATATATTTACGAAGATGAGTAATAAACCTAAAGATAAAGGAAAAGTTCAAAGATAATAAAGTGTAACACAAAAATACAACATTAAATATCATATAATATATTTTAAGAGTCATGATAGTCAATGGAATATTTTACGAATTGTGATAAAATGTTCATTAATCACTAAAGTAAATTTTCTTTGAGAAGGAAAGGATGACTACCGAGTTTGGATAGCCATCCACTTTGTATTAAAACCGAAACAATGAGAGGTACAAGTGTGAATCAACCAACACATTTTTTGAAGGCAAAAATATGTAAAAGCAACAGTTCCAGAAAAGCACGGAGCAGACCTCTAACAACATGGACACTCTCTCCAGTTTTAGGATTCCATACCCTCAATGATGCATCGTCAGAGCCAGTACAAATAGCCTTACCTTCAATAATCAGATACAGAATCTTATTAGCAAAACTATTTTATCATCTATAAAAACAATAAATATAACTACAGTTATGAATATATTATAGTACCGTCAGGTGTAAAATCCCCGCATGTAACACTGCTACTATGACCAGAAAAGGTATTGAGACAAACACCTTTATCAGCCTTCCACAACCACACATTAGAATCTTCCGAGCCTGCTAAAAGCAAGGGTCCCCGTGGGTGCCATTTGAGCCACTAAAGATGAACTAAAATAAATTAGAAGTTGAATAAAAACTTTTACAAAGAAAAAAAACACAAAAGGATAATGACAGAAAAAAATATTCCTAAAATAAATCATAAAATAATACAACTACACATGTAGAATACCTCAAAGCCCTCTCCAGAACCTTCAAGTGTGCACTTCAGACTACCTGAGGATGTGTTCCACACCTTCACTAGTCCATCAAAACTTCCAGTAGCTAGAAATTCTCCATCAGAGCTGAAAGCTAAAGTAGAAACAGTATCTTGATGACCTGGAAGGACAAAACATCATGACTATGTTGTCTGACACTAATTACCTCGATAACAAGAATGAGTTGATGCAAGAATCAGAAAGGAAATCTAGACAAGTAGAGTAGCATATTTCTAAATGAAAAGAAGCTTCGTATTTCTACAGGAGACATGAGGTGACTGCTAGGAAATTGTGGAAAAGAGAAGAATTTGACGCCAAGATCAAAGAAACATATGATGAGCATTCACATCATGATGTAGAACCAAACATGTAGAATACCTCAAAGTCCTTTTCATTCTTAACTAGGACCCTTTGTAATCACCCATAAACACAGTTATTTTCAGAATAAAGTTTCTGGATGACTAGCAAACTTGGCTAGTCATCCGTCTTCTCTCTCTCTCTCTCTCAAAAAAAAAAAAAAGAATAGGCTTATGGGCCCTATGCCCTAGTCATTAATCTTTAGTTATGAACTTTGTGCCTTTAGTTATGTACCCACTGGGGGTTTCCTTCAGTTGGACTTCCTTTTAATTAGTTTGTCTTATATTAGGTTTCCTAGTCATGGGGTGTTTAGAACCCTCTAAATTCTCTTGTATGGTTCCCTTTGGAGCTTAGACTTTTATGAATAAAAATTATCTCCGTGATATTTCTAAGTAGCTAACTTAATTAGGGTTTAGGAGTAAGTTAACATAGTAAATTTCTATCAATTTGTACCAAAGTAAATCAATCGTGTGATTCACATCACACGGTTGAGATCCTTAAGTCTTCTCAAAAATTAATTTTCCTCCATCACCCTTGGAGCTAAAGTACCGTGCTATAGTAAATTTGCTAGAGTAATTCGCTACAGTACTGCGCCCATGTTTGTCCCCTCTTCGACAACTCTGCTGCATCTTCGTTGACAGTCGCTGACCGACACTTTCAAGGTTCATGCCTTCGCAGGCAGCCACCTTCAGGTGTGCTGCCCGCTTTCCCTTGTGACCCTCGCTGTTGTTGCCATCAGATTTGTTCCCTTCTGCCGCTTTCACCTCCACGACGTCGCTGCTGCCCCTGCTACAACAAACAACCTCCATCATCTACAGCAGCAACAATGACCACCACATCACCTTCTGTTGCTGGGCACACCATCACAATCCCTTGTAAAAGCCATCTCAACGCATCCACATGGCTGCCGCATCATCGCCGAGAAGCCCCTCCAACATCGCATCAAACACAAACTATCGTCTGGACACCTAGAAGAAGACTGCTGTTTTACGCTACAGATCTGCTTCACCTGCTGATGATGCCTGACGCTGCTGCCTGCTGCTTGACATGGTTGACTGCCTCCTGACGCTGCTGCTTGCTGCCTGCTGGACTGCTTAATGTTGCCGCGTATTGTGACAGATGTTGCTGCATAATGTTGCCACCTGTCGCTACTACCGTCGTCGCACCATCATTGCTGCCGCTTGTTGCTGCCCGTTGCCACCTCTGATCCAACAACCAAACTTTCGTTGCATCACATTGCCGCCTGACACTGCTGCTTGCCACCTGCTGGTACTGCTTAATGCTGCCGCCTATTGTGACCGATGTTGCTGCCACTTGTAGCTGCTACTGTCATCACGACACCATCACCGCCGCTTGTTGCTGCCCATTGCCACCTCTTCTCCAATAACTAAACTTCTGTTGCATCTCGTTGTCTATCGTGAATCCGCCGTTTTTGTTCTTGCCTTGTTTTGACTAAAAAACAGAAAAAGAAAAATTGCCTCCTTAACACAAAAAAGATTCATTGTTGCCTGACACAGCAAGTGAAGAGACAGAGAGATAAAGAGTCGTTGTAACCCTCTGTCGCTATCCACCCTAGCACCTATTAGTCGACGTGTTGTCATTGCTACATCACCCTACACTATCATCATAGAAGGAGAAATCACTATTCTTCTTATTGGGTAAAATCATGACATTTTTAGTACACTAATAACAGGTTTATAAGATTGTGTGTTAAATCCACATATTATGTTCACCGAGCATGCCTGTATATACTGGAAAATATCTGGACACTAATAACTGATTCAATGGGTTCCATACATCCTGACGACAGAATCTTGAGATAGAAATCAAAATATCAGTTTTTCTCTAAGGTAGAACTTGAAATATCATGAGTATGTTATGTCCTTATTACAGTTTTATGATGGAAAAATATTGCCAAAGCCGATAACTTTGAAGGGCAGCTTTTCCGGATAACGATATCTAGTACTATCATAAAATAGCTCATCATCATAGGCCATGTTGGGATACATTTCATGAGGAAATCTCACACTATGAAGAATCTCTGGACCATGAAAGCAAGCAATATTGGAACTCCTAAATAATGTTTGCCCTAAGAAGTGACAAGCCTTTGAAATAAACCCAATCCTATTCATTGTCTTGGAACATTAACTAGACTTATCAAAAGTTGTGTTCACTTCATAATGTTGCAATGAATAGTGAAAAAAAACCATGACACATAGCTTATTCTTGTGTTTATGTGTATAAAAAATAATCTGTGAAATATAAGTTATTTTTTTTCCATGTATCATGAGAGAGAATGCTAGAAAGAAAGATGTTTTCCTACCTTCGGGGAAAATATATTTCCCCAAAGTTGTATACATGTTCTAACCAAATAACATTTTTTCCTTTTTTCTAATAGGAAATTGGAGAATCTTTTTTCCTGAAAAACACTTGCCCCAAATAAACATAACCGGAGGAACTAGCTTTTCACAATTCACATGTTAAAAAATTTCCCGAAAACAATTTTTTATTTTCGATGCTTCCAGCATGTGTTTTTTTTTTTTTTGAGAAAAGCATGTGTGTTGTTATTTCTGCAAAATGATAGAATTGTGCATATATTGACTATTGAATTACTGTAACTAAGATTAGGCAGTCAAGCAGCAGTAATTTGCATATCAATACTGATATAAAGGCCCAAGATATATTTTCCTTTTTAGTTCAAAGACAGTAAAAGGATGGTAATTGTTTCAAAAATGGAACATCTTCTAATAGCTTAGTGATTTATGGTGATAATTACAGGAAAGCATCATCCGATGAATGAAGTTTAAACAGACCTTGGAGCTCTACACTGTTCTCTGAAGAACCAATCTTCCATAGGAAACCTCTATCATCTTTACCTCCAGTAGCAACAAGAGCTGCATCAATTGGACTGCACGCCACAGTATAGATTTCATCTACACCAACAGAGATTATGAAGATAATTATGCTTCATGATTTACAGTTTTGACAAAAATGAAATTGAAGACAGCATGCATACAAACAATATGGCGAGTATTTCGAAAAAAAGGATTTCACAGAAAACACATTCATAAAGACAGCAGATTGGTGAAATTCATAAAGAACTGGAGAATAACAAGAACTGTATACTGGCAAAAGAAAAAAAAAAGATCTGGAAATAAGAAGATCAACATAATGAGGCAGGAAAGACTAGGAACCAACAAAATCCTAAGCAGTAGAAGATATCCTCTAAGTTTTAAACCAATCTGCATGGCCGAAGCAAATTTTCATTCCGTCTACAACAGTTTTTGAGTTCTCAACTTCGTGTAATGTTTTTTTGTAAGAGTGAACTTCCTGTGATTTGTCAGACTTTATGCATCCAGATATCAAATTTACAAGCATTTTGAAATTAAACTGAAGAAAAGTGAAAGACAAATTACCAGAGTGAGCGTTGAATACATAAAGTGAATGATCTGGTTCCTCTTCTGCAAGTACAAGGTAAGTGAGTGAGCTGCAGATTTAAAGCAAAAAGGAAAACAAAAACTAATCCGGCTACCGTATCACTAGAATAAATAATTGAAAATATTTTTAAACTTCCACCTTTATACAAAGTAAATCTTCAGACATGAATGTCCTCAATTTCAAAAGGCAACAGAAAAGAAAATTCAAAGTTGTAACATATTCTGAACTATACAATAAACCATTTTTCACTTCACAACCTTTTAAATTATCAGATCATCTATGAAAAATACTGTCACAGAACATAGGTAAAACAAATATCATTCTTGCAGCTTATCAAAAAGAAACTTGCACCGTCTTTCAGCAAAACAGGAAGTACCATATTTTAAGTGCACCTCGGAAGAAAAGCTATCATTTTTTTTACATAGACAGAACTACATAACACCAAGTCACCAATTGAAGAGTAAAACAGATTTTTTTTTAAATGGAAATCAGCAACAAGAACCAACAAAAAGGAAAAAAAAAATCTCCAAGGCAGGCATATATAAAATTCAATCCAAACCAAATTCGGAGGTCATCAGAAACTACCCACCGTTGGCCTCATCCGAGTCCATATCTTCATCTCTGTCAGGGAGATCTGCATTAAATTGATCGTTAACCCCGTACTACACGAAATCTTAAACAAAATAAAGAGACAACTGTGTAATTTAGTAGCGGAAAGCAATCTGAGGAGAAAAAGAAATCAGCCAAGGACCTTCTTCATCGAGGGGTATCTCTTGGATGATATCCTCGTCCTCCAAGAAGACCTCCTCTTCCTCCTCCTCATCGGAGCCACCTCCGCGGCCGCCGTCGCTGCCGTGTATGCTCATGGCCGCCCGCAAGTGGAGAAGAGGAATGGTTTACGGAGGGTTTTGTGGAGGCTGACCTCTTTGACACGATATTATATATGGCTGCCTCCACAAAACTAATGTACTATAATAATATATTAATAACAATAATAATATATTTAAATAATATATATAATATTATATAAACTATATATCATTATTAATCATTATAAATATTATTATAAGATGACATTTTATTATTATAATTATAAATATTATATTATTCTCATCTTATTTTAAAGATATTAATTACTTACTAAATTAATTTGTATATTTTATTATTCATGTTTATGTTTAATTTAATAATAAATTTTTAACATGATAATATTTATAAAGTATATTTTGATAAAAAAAATTTATTATCTAAATATTTTTTATAAATAAATATAATAATTTAAGTTATTAATTGAATTAAAGTAAGATATAATAAGTGATAATATTTATGTTAGGTAATTTAGATTATTAAGTAATTTTGATAAATTATGCGATAAATGGATTGATTTTTGGCCTTATTCAATTTCATTTATTTGATGAATAACTTAGGTCTGGAATTAAAATTTTAGCCTTATATTTAAATAAGTTTGGTCGTTTATATTAGGCATAATTGCCAACTTAGATTGTTTATATATATTTTTAAAAATAAAAAAAAAATAACGGCATGAACTAAAAGTATTAATAGTTTTAATTCAAAAGATTGAATGTTGAAACTTAAAAGAAAAGATAAAATAACTCGTACGTTATTTCAAAATTATCAATAATTTTGATGTGTTAGACATGCCCAACACTGAAGTATAAACACTTTCTTTTCTTCTCATATTATAAATATAATTTTCAATTATATGTTTTTTAAAAGAATAATTAATAAATATGACTTAATGAAGTCGATATGAAACTTCTAAATTTAGATTGAAGTAAAATTTAAGTCAGGTCTATGATCTAATTTATATATTAAGTTTCTTAAATAGACTTGACTAAGCAATTATCTAATTGGGTTTAATTCATACCACTATCATAAACTTTTGTTTGATCAGTTTATTCGTGAAGAATTAAATAATTGTCTGAACTCATAATTTATTCATGTTGTGAACTCCAATTTCAATAGTTCGATATTAAATGTATAATTATAAACTTATTTTATTAAAAAATAATTATTTTAAAAAAATAAAATTAAAGAGTATTATATCAAAGTAAGTGGTGCAAATCATATATTTAAAATGGAATGATGAAAAATTGGATTCACTTGATCATTTTTATTCTGAATTTATAATTACGCCATTTTATTTTTTTGTATGGATAAATAGCCTAACTTATTTTAATAAACAAGGCAGATCTGACTTTAAAATTTTAGTTTTCTGTTCAGTTTATTTTAGTTTTTTATACATGAATGACTATTACCTAATAAGATCACCTCCTTAATCTTTCTTTCCTATTATAAGTTGCAAGGTTAATTTACAAATTGACCTTTTCATTTTGTAATAATAAAGGTAGTATTTGGTTGTAATTTTTTAATTGTAAAAAATAATATAATATTTTTGTTTTGAATTTGATTGAAACGTTATAATTCAATAAGCACTTTTTTTATGCTTAGGTGAAATGAAAATTAGAAAAGGTTGAAATTTGGAATCACCCCACAAGAATAACATGTCACCTTCTGCAAATTTGAATAACTACCATTTGAATTTGATCATTTTAGTATCTTTTTATTTGTTTTCCTTTTTATAATTTAACTCAGGTAATAATACCAAATTTATATTTAAGACAGAGCGCATTTGACTAAGTTGATACGTCATTCTAGTTTAGCAAATTCATTTTGACAATAAATTGACTACTATACAGAGGCGGACCCACGTATACACCGGGGGCCACGACCCCTCCAACTTTTCGGTATATAAAGTATATATATACGTATATACTAATAGTTATAGTCAATAAATAAATTAAATACTAACAAATTATCACAATTAGTTAATTGATATAGTGAATAGGTGATTTTGACAATCATTTAGAGGTCTAGGGTTCAAATCCAAGTCCTTCACATATTTTTTATAATTTATTGTTATATATTTTGACCCCCTATCTTTTTTTCCTGGGTCCGTCCCTGCTACTATACATGACTATTGGGAAAACAAGTTTTCATATTTATGTTGGAAAAGGAAATATATTTATTTTAAAAAATGGTAGAAAATTCAAACCGTTTTGGACCCATTTTATTATATGTGTACATATTACGTTTTAAATATCAAGACATTTTTTAATTGCTTCAATGTTGAAAACCTAGATGATCTTGCTTCGATTGCATATTTTTAACATAAAAATTCAAAAAATTATGGAAAATAAAATAGTAACTATATGAGTAATGAACACACGGTTCACGTTTTGAGCTGTAAAACACAGCAATTTCATCTTCGTCGTGGATTTTATTGGAAGGCCCAACATAATAAAAGGAAAGAAAATATAAAAAATAAAAAGTAAATATTTTTCACGAGTGAAAATCTAACTTGAAATTTATTAATATTCAAATTATTAATAATTCGTCTTTGTGTTACCCACTTAACTCGTCGCTAATTTTATTCACTACGCCACCTTCGCGAGCCATAACCAAATATAGGGAGGAGCCGAGTACATATAATTCTCTTTTTAAAAAAAAAAATAATAAATATTTATTAGTAAAATAAATTTAAAATATCTTTTATATCATATAACACATTACGAAAATTTTACCTAAAAGAGAAAATGCATTCATTTCATTCAATATTAATGTATTTCATTAATGGTTATGTAAAATTTTTAATGAAATAATTAAATTCAAAATTATACGCCGCAGAAGTAATAGTCAAATGTAATAATAGATATTATTAATTATTTTTTTTGGGTCAATTATTATTTTTAATCAACTTCTGCTTTATTAAATATTTTTTATTGTATTGTTTAAACTAATTATACCTTGTTATCTACTATTTATTATCTTTGGTTACAACAAGTTTTGAAGAGAAAATGGTAAAACAATCCTTTACAAATAGATCACATTTATGTTTAGTTTACTCTTTCATGATTTCATTTCATCCATTTTTTTTAAAAAAAATAGTTGCTAATATAAGATGTTTTAATCGGTTTTATTGTTAATAGGTCTAAATTAGGGTACCCCATATTATATTTAATATAATGATATGCATTAATAAATTAATTAATATGTTTTTCGATTCACCCTCAAGCTAGTGTTTGATATTTTTTTGACCTAGCAGAAGAATTCAACAAAACCTTTCAATATACGTTCAAGCATACATTTAATCTTACGAGCTAAATTGAGGTGTAGAGCATTCTTCTCTATACCCGATCTATAACACTCATATTCTCTCATCTAATTATTAAATAATCATAAATAATTATTAAAATTATTATTTAATTTATAAGACAAAATAATATGTATTTATCAGATTAATTCGATAATTTAAAATGATATCTAAGATCAGAAAAACTATGATCATTAAATTATTAAAAATAATCAAACAAATTTAATCATGATCATCTAATAATTTGATTATTATGATCTTGATCAAACTCACTATTTAATTAATATAATAAATTAATAAATAATTGTTTAATTAATTAAATTGGTAAAAATAATACTATAAATCAAGTGTAGGGCGATGTGTTCTACATATCTATTTTTCTTTAATCTTATTATAATATATAACTCAATCATGCAAACAAAATGAAATTAAAATACAATAAGCCTCATGGTCAGACACATGAAATGGCTCAACACATAGCACATTTATAATTTCACCATGTTATTTCTTTATTCGCCTGCAAAACGTTTTGTTACGTTTATGTTTTAGCATAGCACATGTACACAAATCATTTTTTTATATTTATAGGAGATTTTATTTTCTAGTTTAGGTAGATATAAATAAAATTTTGAAAAATAATCTGTATTATTTAGTTGAAGTTAAAAATTTAATAAAGAGTTCGGTTAAAATAAAATACTATCAAATATTAATAAATAAATATTTAAGTAAAATATAAGTAAAATTTAAAACTATCATTTTTCTTTTTTATGTAAATACTTATCTATAATTGGATTTATAGCATACTTTTCTATGCGGCAAAACAAACAGAAGATTTGTTTACAACAATTAAAATTGTAATTACCTGCAATTACAGGTAACCACACATGCCCAAAGTAATAGATTAAAAAAAGAAAGAAAGTATTCAAATTGGTGTGGTGAATAGTTATGCATAATTTTGTCATATTTTTTTTTAATTGTATTTTTTTTATTTTCCTTTTATCTAATAAAAAGATAAGTAAAAGAATAAATGAGATAAAAAAAAATCCAAATCAGGAAAACATCCACGTTACCGACCGGAACGGTGTTGGGCTCCACTCCGCGCGCCGAGGATTACTCTGCTGCCGTCCGATCTCCCGCCATTAGTCATCTCCTCTCTCTCTCTTCCCCCCACCGACGACGTCGCTTGCACTACACCGCTCCACATCTCCTCTCTTCTCCTCCGACGCCGTCTCCATCGAATCAAATAAAAAATTTCCCATTTCTTTCGTTCCCTCTCTCTATCTCAAATTTGTTATCTTCCGATTTCTTCGTTTCAGATCTAGGGCTTTATCTCCTCCGATAGATTGCAGCAGTTTCCTCCTTCGATCTGGGCTCCAACAGAGGAGGAGAAGGTGGCTGCGGCTGCGGCGGTGGATGAGGTGACATCTCGGACGGCGGCCCGCAATGCCGAATCATTCGGATTCCGATTCGACCCCGAAGGCGACCTCGTCGTCGAGAAGAGGCAGCAGCTCCGGTGGCGAGGAGGAGCGCCTGGCCTCGCGCCCCGCCGAGGATGATCCAAACGCGTACGCCGATCCAGAATCGCCGAGTAACTCCCACCAGTCGTCGGACGAGAGCGGCAGCGACGGCGTGCTGGTGGAGCTCCCTGGCAATCCGGATCAGGTACCTTTTTTTTTTTCTTTCGAGCTTCCTGTGATTAAAGTTGGATTCTTTTGTTTGTTTGGAGTCGAGTTTATTGATGCCTGATGTCTTGAGGCGCAGGATTCCAGAGGAGCGAGAGAGGATCCAGACGGTGGCATTCTTGTGAACATCGATGGGTCGATGCAAGAGCCGCAGGATGACGGTGGGAAGGAGGAAACCTTCGAGGATGCTCCAGATCATTTGGGAATGGTTGGCTCCGGAGGGCGGAGTAGCAGACTTGAGGAGTCTATGGCGGTGATTGAGATCGGGGAGAGGTCCGGCGGGGCATCTGATGATCTTGCCAGTTTGCAGTCCAGGCTCGAGGAAGCTCTCATTGAGTGCCGTAAGTACAAGGTAATGCCTTACTCTTGATCCTGGAGAATTTGTCCAATACTTTGTGCATGGTGACTGATAGATAATGTGTTGATCTAGGAAGAAAGGGAAATATTTGGAAGGGACATCTTCAGCCTTCAACAACAACTACAACATATTGCTGCCGCATGGAAGGAAGATCTCACCAACCATCGTGAAATAAGTGAAGGCGAGGAAATGATGCATCCATCTCAGGCACCACTAAGTTCGATGTTGAATGATTGTCAAAGATTTATACTTGATCTGAAAAGCATTCTAGATGAGAGGTTTGATCATGAGAGCAAAGCGACACAGCTTCAAGCCAATTTGTATATCAAAGATCAACAAATTGAAGACCTCAGTTTGAAAGTTTCACAAGCCTCTATATCTTACGATGTTATTATTTGTTATTTGGATTCACTTCGGGATGCTTGGACAAAGTCAGTGACTGAGTCAAGTGGTGCTGTTGCCAAGAGATTACTGTTGTCCCTTTCACCACTTATTGGAGAAGAATATTCCTCTTTGGAAGCTTCTGGTGCCAATGAAATATTTCTCGTGGAGAAGAAAACATCATTATTTGTAGAAAAACATGCACATCTCCTGTCAGAGATTCATCAATTACAGAAATGTTTAATGGATGTAAAGCCTGAATTTGCAACTTTAGAATGTCATGAAACAAGCAACATATTGGGCGTTGCTTGTGAAGAGCTGTATGAAAGGAAGAGAAAAGAAGCTTATCTTCAGGAGAAAATTGAGGGACATGAGGAAGAGAGCAGAAAGCTGTCTGAGCAGGTAGAGAAAATGACAGAGAGTTTAAAAGTTGCTAATGCTGAAACAAACAAAATTAAGGCAGAACTTGAGCAAACGGAGACCAAATTTTCTGCTGCAAAAGAAAAGCTAAGTATTGCAGTGTCAAAGGGCAAGTCGTTGGTTCAACATCGTGACTCATTGAAGCAGTCTTTAGCTGAAAAAGCTAGTGAGCTTGAGAGGTGCATGCAAGAATTACAACAGAAGTCCAACGCCTTGCAGGACACAGAAAACCATCTTGAGGAGCTGAAGCAAAGATTATCAGAGAAGACCAGTGAGCTTGAGAAGTGCTTCGAAGATATCCAACAAAAAACTGATGCCTTGGAAGCTGCTAGAGAAACTGCAGGGGAGATTGATAGATTTCAAATTTTGGTTGGTTCTCTTCAAGATTCATTGTTGCAAAAGGATAAGTTTTTTCAGGATATAGAAGAAGCCCTTTCACAAACTGACATTCCCCAGGAAGTTCTTCCAATGGATACCATTGATAAAGCACGTTGGTTTGTTAATCAGAAAAACATTGCAGATATTATCCTCTTGGAAAACCAGAAAACGAGAGAGATTATATCTTCTGTTGAATTCCCAGAACATGTGTCATTAGATTCACGTATTAATTGGCTTGTCAGCTCTTTTTCACAGGCGCAACATGAAATAAGTATGCTACGGGATGAAATTAATGGTGCTCAGCTTTCTCTGTCATCGAATGAATCTCAACTGCTTGATGCACAGAAGGAAATTGACATGCTTAAATCATCTTTGATGGGAGAAAAGGAGGCCAAAGATTCTCTTCAAAACGAACTTGAAGACCTAAAGTGCAAATACGAAGGGCTGAATGAAAAATTGTCTCTGAGTTCTTATGAGAAGGATGGTTTGCTGAAAGTACTGGTGGAAATGTCCGAAAGCACATGGGATGATGTGTCATTTGCAGACACTAGTGCAGTTGTTGAGAAATGTGTGTTTAAACTCCGGGAAAAGATGGTAGCAACCCCAGTAGATATGGAGAAGTTTGAAAAGCTGCAGAGTTTTCTATATTTAAGGGATCAGGATTTGAGACTATGTGAAATGATTCTGGAAGAGGAGATAATTGATCGATCTTCCATGAATAGGCTATCAGAGGAGCTAACAAGAGTGTCCGAAATCGTAGTTAGCTTGAAAAATGATAACGACTTAATGCAAAAAGAGTTGGAACGAGCAGAGGAAAAATCTTCTTTGCTTAGAGAAAAACTGTCTTTGGCAGTGAAAAAAGGAAAGGGTTTGGTGCAAGAACGTGAAGGCTTCAAACTTTCCCTTGATGAGAAAACTTCTGAAATAACAAAGCTAAAGCAGGATCTACAGCTAAAATATTCTGAAATCTCTGAATACCAAGAAAAGATTGACAGTTTTTCTAGTCTCCCTGAGCACATTCAGAATCTAGAGTCTGAAATTGTTTCTTTGAAGGATCAAAGAGATCAGAATGACAGAATCTTACATGAATTCAAGAGTACTCTACAAAATTTAATTGATTCTATAGATAAAGTTAATTTACCTGTTGATTTCATCTTTGAAGGGCCATTAGAAAAGGTAAACTGGATTTCAAATTATATTCAGAAATCTGAATTTACCAAGACTAATGCAGTTGAAGAGCTAAACAAGGTACAGGAGGAGGCAAGATTGCAGGGCAGCCAGTTAGATGATGCATTCGCCACCATAAAATCACTAGAGGAGGACCTGTCTAAAGCACAAAACCACATGTCTTTTATTAATATGGAAATGAGCGACCTGCAAAGTAGTAAAACATCCATAGAACAAGAGTTAGAGGAAATAAAGAATGAAAATTCTATTCAGTCTGACAAGTTAAGAGATGCTTTTTCAACTATTAAGTCATTAGAAGATGCATTGTTGGAGGCAGAAAGAAAATTCTCCTCGGTAAATGGGGAAAAGGATCAAGCTAATGTGGAAATCAGAAAGGAAAATTCTGAACTGAATTCCAAACTAGCTGAATGCATGGAAGATCTAGTGGGAAGTCGGAGCACTCTAGAAAATTATAGAGCTGAGATAACTAGTCAATTTGAACATCTTCATATGCTACTGAAGGATGACAGCTTGTTGTCAAAAGTATATGAAAATTTCACACAAAAGGTTGATGTATTGAGAAATATGGGCCTTCTAATTCAGAATATGCACAATCAGGTTGTCTCAAAGGGCTTTTGCCTTGATCTAAGCATGAAGGTATTAATAGAGATTGCTTGATTATGACTTGCTTTTAGATTATATATACACTTATTGGTTACCTTTCCTTCCTCTTTTTCTTGTTTGTAGCTGTATGGTCACTGTTTATGATATCAGTCCTTATTTAGTTAATGTTATACCATAATATAATTTCTATGTGAATGCTTCATCAGCTGTGCTGTTTTGTACCTTATCAAAGATGTTAGAGACCATAGGTTGCATGTCTATGTACTGATGAACACATCATGCTAATGTATCACATGCACACATCAGTGTTATATCATCCTCTATTCGTGTTAGATATTTGACATACAGTTGGATATGATAATTATCATGCGAGACTGTGTTCCTTATCGGGCAGACATTGGAGTACATTCTTATTTCTGATTACTTTTATCTTATTATAGCAGTAAAGAACATTGAAACAATCTAAACTTGACATTTTTTTTATTTACCGGGGATAGGCTTAGATTGGTTGAAATAGGACATCTGACTTTTGTTTATTGTTGAAAAAGTTCAGAAGAAGGTAAGGGAAATGTAGATAGTTATAACTTGTAAGAAGTATGACAACTATCTTCAGACTATAGTAGAACAGGGTTTAAAATTTTTGCAGCATCTACTTCTAAAGTTTAAACATATCCCTATTTTCTTTTGAGGGGTTACATGTATCCATATTAAGTTATGCATGATACTTAGTTGCCTGCATTCTCTCTCAAAAAAAAAAAATAGTTGCCTGCAAAAATTTGAAACCGGTCTTCTTGATTATTGAAATCTCTGTCATTCTTCCTGCAGAATTTGAATAATACAGCAGGTTCTATCAATACTGCTAATAAAACCGATTTATACTAGTCTACATAATGAAGCTGAATGAAATAATCATGTCGTATCTTTGAAGGCTTAGATAGTGATCTTGTCTTCACAGGTCTTTATATATGATTTACTGTTAAAGCATACTGTGTGACACCGGAATGGGTACAAGAAAAAAGTTAAAAAAAAAAGATTTTTTTTAGGGAAGAAACAGTTCATATTGTTTGGTTACCGTGCAAATTCTAACATGATGGAACTAATTAATGATTCAGCTATCTTTTGGTTTGATGTTACTTTTGCAATAAATTCTATAGAATTTAATGGCATGTCTCAAACTTTAAATTTAAAGTGCCATCAACATGACCTTTTGGCATGATACAGCACTGCACATGGTATTGGCTGCCATACTAGACATGAAGATGCATGCATGTGTCATTGTTCATGAGTGGTTGATTTTGCCCTATGTATCTTTTGTGTTTTTGCTTGTGTATGCATATCTCGGTGGATCAAGATATGCTTTTAGTATCGTTGTTCATGAGTGGTTGATTTCGTTCGATTTTTTTTCTTTCTGGATCAATCCTATAATTGCATTTTTATTACTCTGTATCTTACGAAAGAAGAATATTGTAGACAAACTTTGATTGACTTGTCTTTTTATTGGTGCATGTGCAGCATGAACCTTTGTTTGCAAAGCTTTCTTCTCTTCCCAATGCTGAAGAGATCATGACAAATTCTTCTGCAAGCATTAAAAACAAATTGGCAGATTATGATGATATTTCTTCTTTGACTATGATATCAGAAGGATTGCGTGATCAAGCTAAATTTCTTGTTAATAGCATTGATGATTCCTCTAGGTATCTTGATGATTATATCACAGGTGTATCAGAAGCATTCAAAGCCACAAAAGATGAGCTTCTTCATGTGCTTGAGCTCAATGAGTCCTTGAAGTTGCAGGTAGAATCATTAGAAGCTCATAACGAGGCTCATGAAGCTAAAGCAGCTTCTATGCGAAAGGAGATTATGATTCTTTTCTCTGCATGCGATGATGCTACTCAAGAACTATTAATTGGATTCAGTGATTCAAAAGACGGCATCTCCGCCTTAGAGCAGGAGGCAATCAATTCTACCGTCGACTCAAAATCAAACAAAGACAATGCAATTAGAACAGTGGAGAATGTGGCCAGTGAGTATACGAAGGCCACAGAGAGATTATTATTTGCATCAAGGAGAATGAGATCTCAATGCCTGCAATTAGCAAATGCTGAAAAAGTTAATTTAACATCCATTGAAGAAATGAAAGCCAGACTGCAAGAAGCTGAGTTTTCTACTGAAGATGCCATTCAAGCCAGAAAACTTGAGCAAGAAAAAGTATCTGCGTTAGAGAAAGATCTTGAAGCTCTGAAAGATGTATGCCGTGAAATGAAGGTTGAGATAGAAAACCACCAGGCCAAAGAGATGATGCGGGGAAAGGAAGAACATGCATCTCCAATAGGTATGTGTAATTTTTGTCCCAGCATGAATTATCAGTAAGAAAATTTGTTTATCTTTTCTGATGAAATCAAATTTATTTTTATCTTTAATCATTGCAGGCATGGGTGGTCAAGTATTTTTGGAAAGACAAATGGAAACTCTGATTGATAAAGTTAATCAGATTGAAATTCCTTTATCAGAGAGTGAAATTGATTTCCCAACCCCTGTTGAGAAACTCATTTATATTGTTGATAAAGCTGTTGAATTACATAATAGAGTGGAGTCCTTGATTTTTGAAAAAGAAGACATGCAATTAATATTGTCATCACATTTACATGAAATTGAACGTCTGAAGAGTGTTGCTGAAACCAATGATTCCAGCTATCAGGAATTGCAATCAAAGAAGGCAGAGCTCTCGGAGATGACTTTTGGTTTGGAAAGAATCATACAAAAGCTAGGTGGGTATGACTTGGTCCAAGATCAGAAACCCATTACTGTAGAAACATTATTGGAGATCCTGGAGAGATCAACTACTGCAACATCCTTGGACTTCGAAAATTCGAAATCCAAAATACAAGAATTAGGAGCTAAGTTACAGGAAAAAGATAAAGTAATTGATAAATGGTCAATGAGATGCAAAATGCTCGAAGATTCAATTCAAGCACGAACTTCGCAGCAGGATGTTACTAAAGACAGGGCTGTGTTAGAAGCATCCCCGATTGCATTAGGTTTAGAGGTATCTGAAATTGAGGATGGGGTAAGATCACTTCCATTGCCTTCATTTTTAATTCTTCTTGTGGATTCACATCACTGTCTAATCATTTCTTAGAAACATCATGTATTTATGTGCTGAAAGCTTGTTAATTGTATTTATTGATAAATATATAAAGCAGATGTAGTAAGTGACGTACTCTGAGAGCAGATAAAATATGATCATAATAAGCCAATCTGTTAATTACAGAATCGAAAACCAAAATTGTACAATTTTCTTTCAAGGTCAACAAACTGTACATAAAGTTAGGGCATAGGTTGCAACTGTTGTGTGAATAGTGATAATGCTACAGCATCATTGGCTAAAATTAAATAGAACATAAA
Organism: Pontederia paniculata; assembly: GCA_001647135.1. Taxonomy (NCBI): domain Eukaryota; kingdom Viridiplantae; phylum Streptophyta; class Magnoliopsida; order Commelinales; family Pontederiaceae; genus Pontederia; species Pontederia paniculata. The sequence goes on along the minus strand of LTAE01000277.1, from coordinate 22,479 downwards.
AATCGGTAAAACTACTCTTTCAAGATTAAAGTTGATGTTAGCAATTCATGAAGTACATATTATGGTTTATTTTCTCCTTTTGAGGGGTTGAAGTACTACCTACATGTGGAAACTGAGCCTCAATATAATCAGTAAAGAGATTAACATGTTCTTGTTTCCTGTAACCACAGAATCGTAAAGAAAGACAAATTCAGAACTTGTTTATGAGATGCTGTATGCTAAATGTTCTTTTAATTTCATAGTTAAGCATGCACAATCTAGACATTGTTTTACCCTTAAATTTGTTATTACATTTCATTGAAATCTCCAAGCAACAATATCATCTTTCTTAAGAGTAGTTTGCTGTTACATTGTGTTTGCAAAGATACAACCTCTGGATTATTGAAGAAATGATTTTGACGCTGTAACTTGCCAATGTAATTGAATGTTTAGTTATTAGTTCTTATATGACTAAATATTTCTCATATGTAATGCTTGCTGGATGATGTGGTTGCAGGTTTGTACTTAGTTCTACTAACATTGTCGACCTTTGTTCTTTCAACTCTCAACATGGAACTGTACAATTTTATCATACATCACCATATCACTCTCTTGCTGATAGCTTTACATTTTGACTGAAGTTATACTCACACTGAAGTCTTGAATTACATTCTGTTTGATCTGGTATTTGAGTATCATTCATCGAAGTATTGACAAATAACAAAGATGTTATGGATAGCTTTGCACTGTACATTGATTTGCATTCACAAGTAAATTTGTTGAAATACTGAAACATGTACGTATTCCAGGGGTCTCTCGGAAAGAACTCTATTTCATCTGTTTCTTCAACTGCTCCCCACGTGAGAACTATGCGAAAGGGTTCAAGTGACCATCTTGTTCTTAATATTGATTCAGACTCAGAGAGGTTAATTTCTGCTGAGGAGATTGATGATAAAGGTTTGACATGCATACATAATCTGGATCAATATGTTTTCTATTTCGTTTATGTTTGGTATATTTTTTCCTCAAAAAAATGTTTTCGAGCATACTCTAATTGTTTCCCTTTATTTGGCAGGTCATATTTTCAAGTCATTGAATACATCTGGTCTCATTCCAAAACAAGGAAAGTTGATTGCTGATAGAGTTGATGGTCTATGGTAAGATAGAGCTCAATGACCTGTTTATCTGGTCATGGTGTTTTGTTGTGTAGGCAAACTCACAGACCCAAATTTCTATTTGGTCTTTATTATTGGTTATAAAAACCTTTCAAAAAGGTATATATTATGATAGACATCAATTCTTTTATCCGAAAGAAAAGAAGACCTACTGGATATACTCTCAAAAATGACTAAAAAAATACATGCATATGCCTAAAAGGTTGATTATAATTTGTTAAGCAAATTAGACAAACTAGAATCTAGCAGTCTTGAAATTCATAATGAACATATTTCCTTTACTACTAGAGTTCAATAAAAAGAACTTTGAAGACAAATCTCTTGTGTATCTTGGCTTCTTCATATCCAGAAAACTGTAGGAAAAACAACCAGCATAAGATGTAAGTAGTTAGAAGGAAAAGAAGACAACAAAAACAAAATATACAGAGAATTTGTGATGATTGAGTTATTGCTTTCCGAAGTTTACTTTGTTCTGACATGTAATTTAAGCTGATATTATCATGTACAACACGGATGCACCGTGCGACTTGGTTGACTAGGTATCAAATATATTCCAAATGCAGCTGGCTGAGGCCCTTCTGATCTAACCCATTTTGTTACTACTCCAGGGTTTCTGGTGGTCGCTTGTTGATGCATCGACCAGGAGCACGACTAGGTCTCATCACTTATTGGATCTTCCTGCATCTGTGGCTCTTAGGAACCATTTTGTAACACTACCAATTGATGGCCACCTCCTGGAGCTCTCCAAGTTGTATCATAGACTAAACAATTATATTGCCATTCATATTTTTATAGATCATTCTTTTTACACTAATTTTTTTTCTTACTGTAATGTGTACAATCACGATCAAAGCTAATTATAGAATATATATTCGACAAGTCTTCAGAGTGCAGTTGTTTTAAAGCATATTGATGTTTGTATATTGGCTCCATGTGATGCCAAATGTAGATGCTTAGAGCTTCAAGTATCAAGGCTATCATATATTGGGTTTCATTTAATTTGTACTGTTTATTGATACAAAATCCTACATGTAAATACTTGTTCTAGCTTTAGGCAATGGAAGAACAGTTTAGTCACGGGTCAGTAATGCATGTTGTAGTTCCAAGAAGTCAAACATACTAAGCATATCCGAGCAGCAGATGCCATGTACATTTTTTCCCTTTCAAAGTGTTAGTAAAATTAAATTGCACACATTTTTATGGGGGGTTGGGGGTTAACACACTGGCACAAATGTATGTTCTGTCCACCATCTGACAAACATGCTTGTTTATTTTTTCCCCGTTTCTTAGAAAAAAATGTTATCATGACAATGTTTTTCTTATGAAGTAACATCTAAAAGTTGCACTACCAATATATTACTAAGGGATGAAAGTAATTTAACGTATAAAAAAATTGTCATATTTATATCGATAATTTTTTCTAACTTAAAAAAATATCAATTTTTTTGGATGTCTTCCCGGAGTCTTATATGATTAAAAAAGTTATATTTATGATAATATCAAAAAGTATTTTATTATATAAACTAACCTGAACCACATATTATATTTTTTTAATATCACTATATTATATTTTATACAACTTTTGCTTATATTTATTCATAATACTTTTATGTTACTTGGGTAATTGTATATATGTTAAAAGTGCCCAAAACATAATAATAATAATAATAATAATAATAATAATAATAATAATAATAATAATAATAATAATAATAATAATAATAATAATAATAATAATAATAATAATAG
>LTAE01000277.1:7529-18721 GCA_001647135.1 Pontederia paniculata | reverse complement strand
AGAGAGAGAGAGAGAGAGAGAGAGAGAGAGAGTGTGGCAGCAGAGACAGGGAGTTGGTAAAGCTTCAGTAAATGCCTTCAAGATTGGTTTTTTTTCTTTTGTTTGCTCCTCGTCTCCAGCAGCAGTCCAAGCAGAGCAACGCTTCCTCTTCCGCACCAAGGTGATAATGTCTCATACCTGAATCAATATGGTAGCAATGCAATACCTGATTTCTCCCTGTTTTTTTCTACTCATTTGTTCAGCATCAGCTTGCGAGCTTTTTTTTTGTTACATTCCTTTTTCAAAAGAATCAAGTTTCATCCTTCCGTATAAAACAAGAGAATCAAGTTTGAGTTTTGGCAAATCCTATACATTTACTAATGAGACGTAGTCTTAAAATTCCTGGCGTTGAGCTAAGAAATCTCACCCTGCCAAATAATCTACAACATCTTTGCATTCCTGAAAGTTATTTACTAAACCGTTATATAAAATTGCTCAATTTTGAGCAACAAAGTTTTCTTTTTGCAGCATTGCTTGTTAGCAGGTCTTTTCAACAGTGAGAGAAGAATAAAGTTGTTCTCTGATTTTAGCAAGAGCATAAGAAGTAGAGAGAGAAGAAGAAGACAATGTCTGGAAAGAATGGAACATTCAGAGGGTTGAAGACACACACACATGAAAAGAAGATGGTCCATCATTCTTCTGTTCCACCTCCTCTTCTTTCTGATGATTCTGATGATCTTGTTGAGACTAAACCTGGACCAATATCTTTCTTTAAAATCATGATTAAGAATTCATGGAATCAGTACATGGTATGGACTCTTAATTTCCTTTCTTTCATTTTCTTTCTTCTCGTTTACCCTTTATCACTTTATGGCCATGTTTTTCCACTATATACATTCATGAGCTTGCAAGAATTTTTGCATATATATTTATACTCATTAATATGTACGATACTGTGCATGCAGACTATACCACCGGCCTACGTACCACAGTTATATCACTTGGTGAATCACAATGTGCAGCTTAAAGACTCGCTTGGAAGATTAATGGAGGTGAAACTATCCTATGTTGATGATGGCTCACTGGCCTTTGGACAGGGATGGGGCGACTTCGTTTCTGCTCACAACATTATTCGGAGTGATTTCTTGGTGTTCCGGCCTGTCGAAAAATCACTCTTTGAGGTTGAAATCTTCGACAGATCCGCATGTACAAGATTGAAGTTTGATGAGATTAGAACTGACTCCAACATCTTTAAGCACAAGTCCCATGATTTATCATCAATCCTGCATCCTGCGGAACGAGCCAATTCCAAAGCAGATGATCACAGAACTGTTCAGTCCTCCCAGGGAAATGGCAGCTCCAGACAACAGGAGTCATGTCATGTTGCCTCAGGAAATGGCAACTGCAGAAATTTTGGGCTGAAGGATCAAGTTGCTCGTTCTCAGTACGAGGATCATGTGCCTCAAGGTGCATATCTTGCCTTGAGTCTAATAGATATATGATTTCTATTTGTTTACGAGGGATGACTAATTTGCTCTTGATATATGCCAAATGATTTCCTTCTGTTTGGTTACAGTGTCTGCAGCTGCATCCGAAGAGGATGATGTGCCATGCATCAAAATTGAGAATGTGGATTGTGCGAAGCTCGAAAGTGTTGATTCAGATGACGATTATCTCTTTACAGAATCCTTCAACTTCAGCTTAACCGTATCAGCCAATGATCAGTATCCTTTTGTAAGTGATTTTTCTCCCCAAAATCCCCTCAAGAGTAATCTCCAATATATTATTGCTTGGTTAAGTTATTTATCATACAATTACTTATCCAAGTTTATATTTACCTGTAATGCATGCAAAATGCAATTGGGAGGTCGAAGAAGAACTTAATTGGGCTCAGTGATTCATTTGGATATCTCAGACAATAAGTTATGTCTGATATATTTATTGAATTAAGCTAATAGCATAGTGTTTATGCATCAAACGTTAATAATCTGTTGTTTGCTTCTACTGATCAGTAATCGGAACTAATATTCGAATTTGGTCCAGGATTTATGCTGATATAAACCAGATTTCTCTTACCACTTTACTTTTATTAAAATTAATCTGAAGTTTGTACTAAGAACTAGTTTATTTATGAGCAAATTGGTCATCTATATTCCTCCATATTGATCCTTACAAGCATGCTATACACATCTTAAACGATGAAAAAATCTTCAAGCAAACTGATCAAATTCTAGACACCACCTATATTTTTCGAAAAGAATATACAAGTGCATACATTAACCATTGATATATCTTTTTAGTAGAGTAACTTGCATCTTATCTGATAATTCGACTATAATTTCAATTATCTTAGTTTCATAACCTTCTCTGATTTGTTAAAGTTTTCCTTTTCTCGCTAGTACATACTTTAGTTTACGGTTGCATATATGACATCTATGTATTCATATATCATCTTTGTATGCATCTATAGCGGAATTTCAAATCTTGTTCAAAATTATATTTAGATATGTTTGCTAATTTAATGTTGGTCTTCAGCTAGAAAACATCATGTGGTAATGTTGTTTCTCTCTCATGGTGTTGTAATTTATTATGTATGTATGCATTTGTTTCTCTCTCATGGTGTTGTAATTTATTATGTCTGTATGCATGTGGAAGTTGACTGAGCCTCTGCCGTTATCACGTACTGGCACCGGAAGAAGAGTTGGTAAACATGAAGCACACACTGTTATCCTCCAGGATTCCAAAATGAGAATGTGGCCGGTGCTCTACGAAAGCAATTACGGATCCACAAGGTTTCTCTCTGGCTGGGAGTCTTTTGCTAATGCAAACATGGACCTCGAAAGAGAAAATGTTTGCCACTTCAGAAGAATCGCCTGCATGTACATGCCGGCAGCGTTTCGGGTGACGTGCGTGCCTCAGAATTTGATCAAGAATGTCGGCCGAGATTCGAAGGAGGTCTCGACTTCGAACCGAGAGATTTTCGTAGAGGGCTTGAAGAAGGTGGTCGCAAATTCGAACCAAATGCGCAAATATTCCAAGCATCATGAAGGTGAACCTCGGAAGAGGAAGTGTTTCTGAGTTGAAAGCTTTAACATCTGTGCTGCCGAATACTCTCTGGTTTGCAACCTTAACAATTCTGTGTGACTTCAGAACCTTAAGCTTTGTGATGTGCCTTGGTGCAATCTGAATTGGCCAACTTATATCTACATGTAATCATCTGTGCTGCACAAATGCTCTCTAGTTTGCATTGTGTGACCTGAGACCTTGTGCTTGTTATGTGACTTGGTGCAACCTGAACTTATATGAAAAATCATCATTTACCCAAATGGAGTAAACTTTATAGTTCTTGAACCCCAATACCTACCTAGTTGAATATTATGTTTAATCAAATTGCTAATTTGGCTTCTTGTGACTTAGTCAGTATTATGATATTATCTATGTTTGATATTTTTCAACATTTACTATCAGGAACATCTTTCAGGCCTAATTAAGGCTCTGGTGGTAGGAATTAGGTGCCCCCTATTTGATTACAATGACATATTACATATACCAAAGAAAAGGAATACAATGTAACCTACCATGTAGAATTTTATAAATCTTTCAGAAAGTCGTGAATTATAATTTATTTCTTTAAATCGCCCTAAGATAACACGTAACATTAAAGAAGACTAAAAAATCACAGCTTTTATAACGTGACAGGAGTTTAAAACTTTCAGCGGTACTAGTAAAAAATAGAATTCGTAGTCATTCGTGTCGAATTACAGAAGAGAACAAACCAAGTTAACCCCTAAAGAAGCACAGAAAAGTTATATAACCAAGATAAGCATATAACCATTTTACAAATTAAGGCCTTGCGTATCAAGAATCATTATTACCATCATGTACTGAAAATTTGGAGAATCATATGAACCAAGCAAATATCCTCAAATTTGAATTATTCTGAAAGACTAGCACATTATAGACCACAACAAGTGCGCGGAAGATAAAAATCATACGTTTGCAACAATAAATCCTCCAGGGCTGTCCTTAGATCTCACAAAATCATAACCTTAATTATCTTGATCTATAGGAACTTGTTTTAAGGCATACACAAAGCAAAAGAAATGATAGCCTTGTGGCGATATGGAAACTAAAAATTAAATGAATCAGATTCGGCGCTCAATGTCTTCGACGAGAAAAGTGGTTATCATTGGGATTTCTTTTTCCACTGAAGAGGGAAAGTGCTTTCCTCACAGGAGGCTTCAGGGGAACTCTCTTATCACCACGACACGAGAAGATGTCATCTGAACATATAGAATCTTGATCCTGCAGCAACACAAAGCTAATAAATTAATGCGATCAACTTATAGAATCACGAACCTTAATGATCTATACGCAATCAATCCCATTTATACAAATAACAAAGGCAGCATTGTAATGTGCTATGAGAATTCTGCAGCCGCAGGGATAATAGCAAAGTTAAATTCTATAACCTGATCGTTAGCTTTCTTCTTTTGTTTTGGGTACAGAACTTTGTGAGGAAGTTGATCTTCCCGCAAAATGAGGTTCTTTGTGACAGCGTCTCTTCCACCTTGTGGTAAGGGCAGCGAAAACTGCATGACAAAAATATAATGGTGAAGTTAAAGATAAGAAACTAGGATAAACCAATAAAGGCACTAGAAATACATAATATGAGCATTAAATATTAGCAATGTGAGCCATAAGATGACCCATACTCAGAACATGAAAGTGACAAAAAGAAGCACTTTTTACAGTAATAAGGTTATTTAAATGAATATTGATAGAAATATAAGAAAAAGACCCAATATTTCAAGTGTAACAAGACTTCCATGAATAGCCAAATGACCTTACTCCCATTGTGCAAATGGCAACCTCATATCCCTAACTCTTTTATACTTTGAAATTGGATCAAAACCTATGCTCGAATTCTCCTCTCAAAATAAATATATGTTTGAATTCCATAAAGGGTTCTTCCTAGAAAAAAAATTGTACAGTTTTCATGAAACAAATTATTAATGTGAAAAAATAAATCTTCAGTGACTTCATACTCCTAAAACCAAATCACTAATTTAAGATGGTCTTTGGCCTCCAGATTAATAATATGAATATCCGATAAGAGCTAGTCGTTCAGAAAGAGGGCTTAATGGAAACTTGTAAGAGTAGTGTTTCATACAAGAATCATACTCAACATGAGCATTTTTTTTCGCACATAACAATCACTATCATAGCATAAAAAGTAGCAGATGAAAAATGCACCAAATTTAACTTTCCACTATCTTTTTTGGAAATGTTTCATTAAAATGTTTGTTTCTTGGTATCAGACCAGCATTTGTTCTTTGCTTGGACAAATTTTACACACATTTAATACCACCAAATTTAAGCTAAAAAATGTTGTAAAACTAAATTTTGAATATTCTTCCATTTCAACCACTCCTTAATTTCATGTCTCTGCACCCTTAATAATTCCATAAAGATCCTAAACAAGCCCTCCAAAAGAAGAGGAGAACTACAAGAAACCGAAGCTAAAAACACAAAAAGATCAATTCAATCACCAAAAGAATTTAACTAATGGTGCTTTACTTACTCTTGTGCCTCTAAGGATAACACGCTGCTTACGTGATGCCATAATAATTCCATTTTCACCAACAGTTACTGATACTTTGCGTAAGGTGCCACCATTGCCACACTTTGGGCAAAATATCCTACCAATTTCTTGTGTCATCTTGTTGCATGCATGACACTTCAAAACCCACCTACAACAGATCAAAACAAAACCTAGCATTACTTACCAAAAGTGAAGAACATACTCATTCAACAAAAGATAATTTCTACTGAAATATTCCCAATGTCATTAAAGGCATTGAAAGGTCAAATGCAGAAGCATATTGCCAATTTCAGTTTATCTGATATAACTCAATTGTCTGCCAATTACCCTTCAGAAAACACTGATAATTGAAAGATTGTGTGCAGCAATTATGATCATATAAGACATTTGTGTACAACTATCATCAATATCATCATTGTGTTAAAAGTAATAGTAGCTCGGTTGGGATTATTTTCCATATATAAAGAAAAAAGAGAAAAAAATGAAGCACTCAAGAACATGACTAGAGTTTATCCTGCTTTCAGTTTGATTTAAATCTCTTGGTATGAATCTGTGAAACATTTCATGTTCGGAAGCCTGAGCATACACCAAAATTACCCAGAAAACTAAATTATAAGATCATTAACTATACTAACGTCATACCTATGAAGTCGACGGATTTGCATTCCTCCTGGTGCCAATAGCCTAAGACCAATTTGAAGAACAACATTTTGCATGGCATAATCACTGGTAACACAAGCAACACTGGAGTCAGATAACGACCTAATCGTCCAGCTTTGTTCGCTGCTAATATCATCCATATAAGTTGTATCATGGCTGCTATCAGATGGACAAGTTATTTCTAGATTATCCAATTCTTTTGCACATATATCCAACTCATCTTCATGGAAGGATCCCATCTCGGTATCAACAAGATCTTTTGTGGAATCTTCCTGAACATCAGAAGGATTTGAGTCTTCTACACCTCCCAGATCATCCTTGTCGGATGTACCCTCCGCTTCACCATCAGATAGAGCTCCATCACCATCACACACTGCACCATCAGTGTCCCCATTGACTGACATCTGACTGTTTTCTTCTAATTCCGTGCTCAATTCACGCTTTGCCTTCCTTCTCAAATACCTTCGATGCGTACTTCGGCTAACTGCAGGTTGCCAATCATCAGTATTTTCAGTATCCTGCCCTTGAGAAGCATCAATTCCATTAGCAACCATCTTTTTCCCCTCAAGGTTAACTTCCTTTTTTGGTGGGAAAGCACGTCTAGGACCATGAGAAAACTGCCCTTTATTAAGCTCCTCCAATTTGCTCCCAGACTCAACATCAGGAATCACCTTATCGTCCAACTCTTTCAGTGGAAGAATCTTGGAATCATTAGAATAGCCTTCCTCCGCTGATTGCTCAAGGGCCTCCCATTCTGCTAGGTTCGGCACATTGGAGCCCCATCCGGGCATCTCAGTCTCACCTAGGTTTTTCACATTGACCACCTGCAGTGGGGGAGGACTCTCCCGAAGATGGTCAATTCCGTGAACCTGAGCTTCCAACATGTAAGTCAAAGCGATGAGCTTAATATCAACATCTGAAAGAGTCTGCAAATCCCCAGTTTCACGAGCAAACTTGACAACTACAGAAGAAAGACAAAAAATATCTTAGTTTCATCAAAGATCTCTAAGGTTTCCCAGATTATGGGTGTTGATGTTTATTGATTAATTCTAGAACATAACTTTTTTGTTGATATAATGCCAATGCATGAAAGAACTGCCAATAACTAAGAATAAGAAGCAGAAGAAACAAGTAAAAATGCATACATATAAAAAAAAATAATTTATCAATTTCCAACAGAACCAAAAGCATAATTATCGTCAGCTAGAAAGTTTCGAAAACCTAAATGACTAGCAAACTAGATTGCTTACAGAAATTTGTACCCAATATTTTTCTCAGAATTTGTACCCAATATGTCAAGCAATTCCTTTCAAAAAAAAATATGTCAAGCAATTTCAATGAACCGAGCACGCATAAAAAAACTACTCAAACCGTCTCTTTTTAATCAAAACAGTAGAGTTTATTGAAAAAATCCCCAAATTTTTTACCTTTCTTAATGAACTCAGGGGAAGGCTCCACTGTCTCCACCTGGAAAGGCAGGAACGAGATCCTCCGGCGAGAAACCGGATCCCGCACCTCGTCGAAGATCTCCGGCACAGACACGAACTTGTCGGCGTATCCGGCGATCTTGTCCCCGTGGATTAGGGCGTTCGCGTCGATCACTGCCACGGAAATTCCCTTGCTCGATGTGCAACTTCCGAACACCTTGTTCGAGACCGCATCCTGCGATGTCGGCGCCGGCTCCGGCTTCTTCTGCAAGACAGTGCTCCAACAAGAAGCTGGCGCAGGTGGACCGGGCGGGGCCAACACGGGAAAGGCCTCAGCCGGCGGTTGAGGAGGTGGCGCCGCCTCCATAGGTGGTGTTTGGTGCTCGGGTATGGGTTTGGGTTGCGGGGGCAGAGGAAAAATACCGCAGCAGTGGAGAGGAGGGTTTCTAGGGTTTTTGGCCTATAAATTATGAACAAATAAATCTACCAATAAATAAATAAATAATAAAAACCGATATATTGAGAGATAATAACGGGTTGAGTTGATTCGGTAACGGACGATGTGATCTCAGTAACTCAACACGTTACGTTTTTATACTCCCAAGTCGTTGTTACAAAAAAAATTAATTGACACAAATATACCGGGAAAAAACCTTTTATTTGACAAACAATAAAACAAATGATCCAATGTAAATAGATAAATTGATCGGATAGGAAAAATATATAGTTTAACATATTACACCGGTTCATAATTTTTCTCGTGGAATTTGATTTCAAACCACTATATATATATATATATATATATATATTGAAAAAAATGAAGGTCGTTGATAGTTTTGATCATCGATGTAATTAGTGAAATAATTTAATAATCACAATCAAACTTATTAAATGCGATCATTTCTTGTAATTTTTAGACAAACTATTGTAAATCTAGCAATCAAGTATTTGTAATCCTATGACGAATAAAAAACATCATTGGAGTTCAGTAATAAAAGAAAAAAATGGCACTAATAAAGATTTGGAACCAAATATTCGAGAAATTTAATGGGATCTTGAATTTTTTTTATATAAAAGTAAAATTTAGAGTGACACAAATTAATTAAAGCTAAATATATAGTAATAAATAAATAATGATATAAAAACATATAAGTGCGAGGTTAGTGTTGCTCTAAAAAATTCACCTTAATTTTATAATTTCATTTGTTTTAAGTCCGTAAAAAAATCATTAGTAATTTGAATTATTATCATTTTATAATTTAATTTTGATACGGGTGTAATAAAATTACAATTTCCGACATGAGTCTCAAACTTGCTTACCGTATAAGTATAAATTTAAGTTTTTCCTATCGGGTTTTATCTTTAAAATCGACAATGTGATTAGAGGTATATTATTATACTTTTTATTTCGATTTTAAATTAGTAAAATATTAATAATTTTGAATATAAAAAATTCGAATGAACACCAGAAAATTAAGTTTTAAATTTGTTATCATAAATCTGAATAGCAACTACATAGTATGAGTTGTGTAATTTAATTTTTTTTTGTGATAAGCGTCGGGTCAATAACAAATAACATACAAGTATTCACGTTGCAGTGTAGGAAAGTGTGGCCTCTTTTTTGTTTTATTTTCAAGTGTAAACCCCATAAGAGTTATTATGCAACATTTTAGGTTACATAATAATCTTTCCAAGATTTTTACCTCTTAGAGAAATTACTGATTTATAGTGGATTAACCATAGAAAAAGAAGAAAAAAAAAGTTAAATGAAACTGTCAAAAGAAACCGACTGTATTATTTCGATTTAAAGAAAAAGCTAATGACGTCATAAAAAAGTGTTCATTTATCTTATTCTACGTTATCTATTTTCTATCCAAACAACAACGTAAACTAATATTTTTTTCTTCTTAAAAATTCAAAGAATAATAAACCTTCCCTAATAACAATCCTCACCCCATGAATAAAAAATCTCCTACCAAACTAGCCCAATTATCATGCTTCTTGAATAAATCAAACAGAATAATATAATCTAACGAATTATCTAATTATTATTTTTATAAATATATATATATATATATAAATTATCTAATTATTATTGGTATATATATATATATATATATATAAGGGGATAAGAAGCTTATACAATATTTTCAGGATAGCGCAAAAAGGACACCTAGATAGTGTTTCGATGAAGAACTTGAAATTCTTCGAGTTCCACTGAATAAATTAATTTTAATTATGCTTAGATAAACTAATGATGTTAAGTTTTCGGAGGTGTTTGGATGAATAGTGTGAGAACTCAAACTAATATAATTATTTTTTAGATAAATAAATAAATTATAAATAAAAATAATAATATTAGTTTGAGATATAATTATTTTCAAAAAATCTTAATAAATAATATAATATATAAAATATATTAAAGTTATATTGTTAACTTGGTATAAAATTAAAATATAATATTTTTAAATAAACAATAATAATTTAAATTAGAAAGTAATGCGTTAATAATTGAAAAATAAATATTAATAGTCTTAATAAACATTACTAATTTTAATAAACATTAAAATCTTAATAAATGTTAATGACTTTATACGTTAATCGTAAACTACTAAAATTAAATGTTACTAATTTTAATTTAAAAGTTAATAGCGTACATATCATTAACTTTTAATTATACATCATTAAATTTTATACTTAATAAATGTACCGTAATAAATTAAAAATACAAGTATACATACGTTAATATTAATATTATTAACTTTTAAAATAAAATTAATAGCATTTAATTTTATTAGTTTATTATTAAAATTTAACGTTTATTATTAAGATATTATATAAAATATTTTATCAAACTTACACTAGAGATAATTTAAAATTACAATATATAGTTAATATAAAATTAAAATTTAACACTTCAGATTAAATGACAATATTTAAAATGAAAAAGAAAAGTTAAAATGAATTAAAAAGAAAAAAGAAAGTAGGAGGAGAAATAATAAAAAAGAAAAGAGAAATTAAAAAAAACGATCACATCAAAGCAAAAAAATAAATAATAAAAGACAACCGGTGGAACTACATAGTAAGAATTTGAATCACTGTGGGCCTATTTGGCTTAGGTGATAAAAAATATCTGATAAATATTAATGCTGATATGTATTTTAAGTGTTAATACTTATTTTAACATATAAGTAGTTATATGTTTGGATAAAAGTGCTAATAATATCAATAACCAGTTGCAATATTTGTTAAAGTAAATATCGACAAGGGTGTTGCGGTCATTCTACAATTTCAAATTTAAACTCTAAATAACAACGGTCAATATAGTAGACCAACGACTCCAAAATAACTAACTCTCGGATTTTTCGAAAATTTCGGCATGACCTTTGCTAAAAATGGTCCATACGACATATACAAACAGGTAATATGGGCCAAGCCCGAATCATATAATCGAAATATAACTAAAATGAATAAAAGAAGGGCCAGATGCCCCCAACAAGGAGTTCACAACACTCCGATAA
>LTAE01000276.1:70884-81182 GCA_001647135.1 Pontederia paniculata | reverse complement strand
GGAGTGGTGCAGTGTAGTGTGTGTCAGGTTGCCGCCCGAGAGAGAGAGAGAGAGAGAGAGAGAGAGAGAGAGAGAGAGGAATATTTTGGGTAAGAGATTGGAAAAGTATAAAGATAAAAAAAGGTGGACCGTTGGTAGAAAGAGGTGGGACCCATGCGTTGTCAGACGAATGGGGAGGATGGAATAAAGTTTTTGAATCGAGGAGGAGGAGGAGGAGGAGGAGGGTACCGCTGCACGTGCAGATGGTATGGGGGCTTTCGGGTGGTCACGTGACCGACTGGATGGCAAGTGGTGATCTGTAACACGGGCCAAGAAGTACAAAGGGCCCATTTACGCGCGCAAAGTTGTTCGACTGGATCCATCTTCTTTAATATCAAGTGCATCGATCAAACCAATTGACTGGATTTTTTTATTTTTCTAAAAAAAATTATTTCCTCAAATACGGTGTATCATTTTTTTCCCAATTTCATGTCAACTGAATTATACAAATTTACATCAAATAATTTAGAATTATTTTACTTTTGATATGTTTTAAAAATATATCAAGAAAGATATAAATAAAGTAGTGGGTGGCCATCATTAATAGTATATTCGGATGAAGAAATGAGAATGAATGAGGAAGGATGAGATGAGATTTCATGTTCGAATACAAATTTAAAATAAAATAAAAAGATATAAATTCCTCCAAACTTCTAAAATTAATAAGAGAAATTAATTTTATTTTTTATTTTAATTATTAATTATTCTTTATTTTTTATTAGAATAAAATAATCTTTTAAAAAATATATTATATTCTTTTTTTATTCAAATTAAAAATTTATAATATATCCCACTTCTTTTTTTCTTTCATCTTCTCGTCCATCCTAACTAAAATATCCAAACTAAATGATAAGTGGCAGCTTCGCTTTTATTGGGGGAAACAAAGGTGGTGGGGCATTACCCCTTTTGTTATCTATATTTTTATTTTATTAAAATAGGTGATGGTTAAAACAAAATTTTAGAATTATTAAATAATGGTATTGATGCGGACAAGAATAAAGATGTAAATTTGTGAGCTCCACACTTCTTAGTCTTCGAGTGGGATATCACACTTGTTCCTAATTCTTTATTATGTGCAATCTTAAATTCAATCAAAATTGATTATTATTTTTTACAAAGTTGTAGAGCTGGCCAGGGGTCACCAAATGGCAACTTTCATCTCCAATTCTCCTTTTCTTGCCTCCACAATCTTTCTCCCCATTTTCCTCTTTGTCACAAAAGTCAAAGGTGCGTTGTCCTCTCTACTTCTTTTTAGTTGGTATTAGTTGGAGTAATTAGAAAGTTAATAGTGTGAAAATCAATTGGTCGTCAGTAGAAATACATAAAACAATTCAGATATGACTCAAAACTAATAGTTCAAAGAAAAAACTAACTCATGAATTATTCAATTTTTTTTCTGAAATGGAAGTAAGAGTAAATAGTCAATATCAATCAAGCATAGTACTAATATGAAAGATGTTGGTATTTATAACTTTTTTTAAAAAATAAAGAGGTATATAAATATGAAAATTTGTCCACAACATTATTAATATCAAAGGTGGACTTCGTGTTGAAATCTTACTGCAAATTCACAAAATGATGGCAACAATCCCATGCTTAAGAAAAAAAGGCTATTAGCTCATATTCATTCTCAAAAGGCGATTAATAAGGTGTCACCGTCAAGATAGTTTAGCTATAAGTTCATCAAACCCCTCAAAGTATGACAACCAACATGCTCTTAATTACAACCCGAGACATATAAATGATATGTTTCTCAAATCAACGTAGTTAAATATCAAATACTCACAATGAAAAAACTAAGATAGCAAGATATAAAAATTGGGGATAACAAGCTACGATAAAATGTCTTCAACTCTCACTCTTGTAATGTCATCATTGTCAAGCAGATAACGAGTCATGTGTTGATAATCACCATCATAAAGGACATTGATTAAAATGAGAGAGTACGCATTGATAAAAATTGATGAGTTATTTTTATAAATCTTTCTCGAATTATTATGAATTTTAAATCTAATTTTAAACTATAAAATCTAATGAAAATAGATCTATTTTTTTTCGATTAGTCTGAAAATTCATTTATTCATATTTTTATTTATTAAATTATTATTTTTACCATCATAACTAAAAGAATACTCCGACAAGTGACGGGAACTCTCTAGGTGACGGCAACTCTCTTTTTCTCTGCTTTTTCTCGCACAAGGTGCTCAGCGGTGTCACCAAGCTCGAGAGACGTGCTACATACTAATCTCTTTTTGACCCGTAGTTCGTCGGTTTCTCAATGGTTCGGGTCGGATTTGACCCGACCACGAATCCAAACCGACCCAAATGCAATTGGGTCGGTCAGTTTCTCAGGTTCGCCGAGTTGACCCGAACTGATGAACAACCCTAGTTGTGGAGCACATACAAATGATAAAAAAACAAGTATTATGTGGTCTAGGTCGGGTCTACGGGTCAAATCGGGTCAACTCGGGTCAAAAATTTTGAATTCATATCTGACATGTAGTTCGTCGGTTTCTCAATGGTTCGGGTCGGATTCGACCCGACCACGGACCCGAACCGACCCAAATGCAATTGGGTCGGTTTGATTTCTCGGGTTCGTCGGGTTGACCTGAACCGATGAACAGCCTTACTCTCTCGTGCTCTCTCTCTCTCTATCGCGCAAACATGCTTGCTGACATCGGGGCAAGCGAGCTCACCTAGCATAGGCATGCTCGTCGCGCGCAAGCGAGATAGAAAGAGCCTTTATGTATTGATTTCTCTCGTGTATGATCTCTCTCTCTCTCTCTCTCTCTCTCTCTCTCTCTCTCTCTCTCTCTCTTTGTCGCAAGCGTGATCATCGGTATATATCGCATAGGCGTGCTTGACGACGTCGGTGAGCTCGCTCGGCGCTTGCCTTGCGCAGGCATGCTTGTCTCTCCCTTTCCCTCTATCTAAACAAACTCTTAGTGACTTATTGTACATATTAAATATGTTGCCATCATTGAGAAACTTAATAGTTATATAATTAATGATACCATATTAAATACAAGTAATTTAAAATCAACCTGGTCCTCGTAGTAGATTAATATTACTAAAGTTTTATGAATGTTATTGTAACATCATTGTGTTATGTAATATCTTTGGCAAAATGAAAAACATGACATCATTCATCACATAATGAACCTCACATTACCTCTAAAATTGAAAAAAGAATCTTCGTCTATTACTAGCGATGTATACGCCTCACGATCATTACCGGAAACAAATATTAGATGAACTGAATATTCTCCTATGAACTCTAAAACCAAGATTAGCTTAATCCATGAGGGGAAGAATTATGCAAATGCTTTACAAAAAATATTAATATTTTTTAGGGTTATTTCAATTTCCCCTCAAATATCGTGAAAATTTAAATCTACCCCTAAATTATAAAGCAGAAGTATGTTTATTTTTTTCTCGGTTGTCCAATTTCATCCAACAATATGGTATTGAATTTATTCAAATTTATATTTTTTTTATTTAATCCAACAATATGGTATTGACTTTATTCAAACTTATCTTTTTTATTTATTAAATTATTATTTTACCATTCTAACTACAAAAAGTATTCTACCCTCTCTCCTATGTCTCTCTTTCTCTACTTTCTCTTTCTCACTCTTCTCTCTTCACGTCTATGAGCTCGCATCGCTAGCTCATTTCTCTCTCCGCTCTCTCTCTCTCCCTCCCTCCGAGCTCACTTTGCCTCCTGCTTGCTTCCAGTGTCATTGGTCATTCATTAGCCCACTCAAACATTATAGTAATGCGACCTTGAAACAACACCGCACATCCAAGGCAAGCACCAATATCAAAGCTCCGCGTTATGCCCTCCTACAATGCTCCTTTCTCATGGGCTATATCCACTTTTGTCAAGGGACATCAAATAAATTATCCCAAATTATCTTACTGCCTTCTTAGGATTCCCCATGCATT
Source organism: Pontederia paniculata (assembly GCA_001647135.1). Lineage (NCBI taxonomy): Eukaryota > Viridiplantae > Streptophyta > Magnoliopsida > Commelinales > Pontederiaceae > Pontederia > Pontederia paniculata. Next base: position 77,195 of record LTAE01000276.1, on the reverse strand, counting down.
AGCCATGTTTTGTAGATTGCATTTTTCGAATGGTCCTCCATGCTACTCTTCGTCATCCTACCACATGGGACTATGGTATATTGAGGGTAAGCATGCTAACACCTCACCCTTTAGCATTTTTGTCTTATTAAAAAATATCACTCAATTTCGAAGGAATCATTGATATTTTTCTGGTGTGAATATCTCAATAGTGGGGATCAACGCATCGCATTGTGATTAATCACTCCAAGATGTCAACGCGTAGATGGGGCCTTTACCTTGGAGTCAAGCATTCAAAAGATTCCCTTCAGTGCCTCATGCCTCGTCGAAAAGTTCTCGTGCAAGACGTTTTGCATGATACCGCTCCAAGACCTTGTCGGTCCCAAGACTTTCGCTGCCATTTCACTTTAAATCCACTAAAAATACTTGTCTATGCGCCCTGCTTGCTTAGACATCACACATAGACGTTACTCGCAAAACACACCCTGTGACAAGTGGTATCAGAGCATCTTTGTTAGGATTCCTCTAAAGTGCTCTAATGGGTTCCAATTCACACATGTTGAATGACCCAGAAAGACACGACAAAGCTCGTGCGCCACCTGCCTCGGAGCATGACTGCGCGAGATCCAAGGACCTCGTGTCCGTGCTAGAGGCTCGGCTTGCTCGACTAGTAATAAAGATGGGCGTGGTCTGAGAGCACGTCACCTCCTATGAAATGATCGACATTCAAGATGTGCAAAATGAAGTTGCACTGCTCTATGCTTGTGTGGAGACCATGGAGATGACGATAATAAATTTGAGGCAATTGGTGGATGACCAGCTGGTGGCCATGCGAGATGTACTCAAGGAGGAGTTTGACAACAAATTGAAATTACTTGAAGGTCGCTCAACAAGTGATCATGGGTATGGAGCCAATCCTTCCCACGAGTAATGACTCATCGACGTTCTGAAATCACGTCCCTATAAAGGCGAGAGACCGGACAAGGAATCAAAGAATTCATTTGGAATGTCCGACATTACATGGAGGCCAAGGGCATTACATCAGAAANTTCCCACGAGTAATGACTCATCGACGTTCTGAAATCACGTCCCTATAAAGGCGAGAGACCGGACAAGGAATCAAAGAATTCATTTGGAATGTCCGACATTACATGGAGGCCAAGGGCATTACATCAGAAAAGATGTTGCTTCTTCTTGCAAGATGTGACCAACCTATGGTAGCGTTGCATTTGAGAGGATGTCGATTGTGGTGATATGGATCCTATCGAGACGCGAGCATAATTTTGTGAGTCGCTCAACGCTCACTTTTGTCCGACAACTTGGACAAGAAGACGAATATGGCATTGTTCCGTCTCCAACATAAGGGATCCTTGTAAGAGTGTGTCAAAGAGTTCATCGAGCTCAACCTTCAAGAATACCCGAGTGGACAATCAAATTCTTCGAGTAGGATTCGTCAATGACTAAAGGCATAAGCCCACACGGAGTTGGACATACAACATTACTCCAACATTCGATCTCTTCTAACTGCTATCGAAGCTCTCATAGAGTTCCCAGACTCATGCTAGCGTTGCCAAACCCTTATGGCAAGGGCATTGATGGGGGAGAAGACTCCTAATCATTGAATGGGTGGAAGCCAAATCCTATTATGATGATCATAGCAAGGCGTCACCTGGAAAAAAGTTATTCATCTAGGACAAGCCCAAGCCGAAGACGCCAAGCCCTTGCTACATTTGCGACAGACTACATTGGACATGGGGCTCTCCAAAGAATGTTGTTGTTAACGCTATGGTTGCAGGATATCAAGAAAAAGAGGAGTGTCCCACCTAGCCCAAGTGTATTAATCCATGAGGGGAAGAATTATGCAAATGCTTTACAAAAAATATTAATATTTTTTAGGATTATTTCAATTTCCCCTCAAATATCGTGAAAATTTAAATCTACCCCTGAATTATAAAGCAAAAGTATGTTTATTTTTTTCTCGGTTGTCCAATTTCATCCAACAATATGGTATTGAATTTATTCAAATCTATATTTTTTATTTAATCCAACAATATGGTATTGAATTTAATCAAATTTATCTTTTTTATTTATTAAATTATTATTTTACCATTGTAACTACAAAAAGTATTCTACCCTCTCTCCTATGTCCTTCTTTCTCTACTTTCTCTTTCTCACTCTTCTCTCTTCACGTCTATGAGCTCGCATCGCTAGCTCGTTTCTCTCTCCGCTCTCTCTCCCCCTCCCTCCGAGCTCACTTTGCCTCCTGCTTGCTTCCACGTGTCATGGGTAATTCATTAGCCCGCTCAAACATTATAGAAATGCGACCTTGAAACAACACCGCACATCCAAGGCAAGCGCCAAGATCAAAGCTCCGCATTATGCCCTCCTACAATGCTCCTTTCTCATGGGCTATATCCACTTTTGTCAAGGGACATCAAATAAATTATCCCAAGTTATCTTACCGCTTTCTTAGGATTCCCCATGCATTAGCCATGTTTTGTAGATTGCATTTTTCGAATGGTCCTCCATGCTACTCTTCGCCATCCTACCACATGGGACTATGGTATATTGAGGGTAAGCATGCTAACACCTCACCCTTTAGCATTTTTGTCTTATTAAAAAATATCACTCAATTTCGAATGAATCATTGATATTTTTCTGGTGTGAATATCTCAATAGTGGGATCAACGCATCGCATTGTGATTAATCACTCCAAGACGTCAACGCGTAGATGGGGCCTCTACCTTGAAGCCAAGCATTCAAAAGATCCCCTTCAGTGCCTCATGTCCCGTCGAAAAGTGCTCGTGCAAGACGTTATGCATGATACCGCTCCACGACCTTGTCGGTCCCAAGACTTTCGCTGCCATTTCACTTTAAATCCACTAAAAATACTTGTCTATGTGCCCTGCTTGCTTAGACATCACACATAGACGTGACCCGCAAAATACACCCTGTGACAAGTGGTATCATAGCATCTTTGTTAGGATTCCTCTAAAGTGCTCTAATGGGTTCTAGTTCACACGTGTTGAATGACCCAGAAAGACACGACAAAGCTCGTGCGCCACTTGCCTCGGAGCATGACTGCGCGAGATCCAAGGACATCGTGTCAGTGCTAGAGGCTCGGCTTGCTCGACTAGTAATAAAGATGGGCGTGGTCTGAGAGCACGTCACCTCCCATGAAATGATCGACATTCAAGATGTGCAAAATGAAGTTGCGATGCTCTATGCTTGTGTGGAGACCATGGAGATGATGATAATAAATTTGAGGCGATTGATGGACGACCAGCTGGTGGCCATGCGAGATGTACTCAAGGAGGAGTTTGACAACAAATTGAAATTACTCGAAGGTCGCTCAACAAGTGATCATGGGTATAGAGCCAATCCTTCCCACGAGTAATGACTCATCGACGTTCTGAAATCATGTCCCTATAAAGGCGAGAGACCGGCCAAGGAATCAAAGAATTCATTTGGAATGTCCGACATTACATGGAGGCCAAGGGCATTACATCAGAAAGAGATGTTGCTTCTTCTTGCAATATGTGACCAACCTATGGTAGCGCTGCATTTGAGAGGATGTCGATTGTGGTGATATGGATCCTATCGAGACGCGAGCATAATTCTGTGAGTCGCTCAACGCTCACTTTTGTCCGACAACTTGGACATGAAGATGAATATGGCATTGTTCCGTCTCCAACATAAGGGATTCTTGTAAGAGTGTGTCAAATAGTTCGTCGAGCTCAACCTTCAAGAATACCCGAGTGGACAATCAAATTCTTCGAGTAGGATTCATCAATGACTAAAGGCATAAGCCCGCACAGAGTTGGACATGCAACATTATTCCAACATTCGATCTCTTCTAACTGCTATCGAAGCTCTTATAGAGTTCCCAAACTCATGCTAGCGTTGCCAAACCCTTATGGCAAGGGTATTGATGGGGGAGAAGACTCCTAATCATTGAATGGGTGGAAGCCAAATCCTATTACGATGATCATAGCAAGGCATCACCTAGAAAGAAGTTATTCATCTAGGACAAGCCCAAGCCGAAGACGCCAAGCCCTTGCTACATTTGCGACAGACTGCATTGGACATGGGGCTCTCCAAAGAATGTTGTTGTTAACGCTATGGTTGCAGGATATCAAGAAAAAGAGGAGGAGTGTCCCACCTAGCCCAAGTGTATGGGAGTCATGTATATTCTCAATTTTGTGTCAACTTCACTGATGACCAACCAAGGAGGTCTTCTATTCATGAAGGTGCTCATGAACGAGAAGGAACTCAATGACATTATTGAGATTGGAGCTTCCGACATCTTCATCTCTGAGAGTGCCGACAAAAAGTTCAATCTTCCATTCTCAAAATACTTGCGGAATTCAAATCTCTAAACTCACATGTTGTGCCGATCTCAGGCATCACTCACGACATTCTGGTGTGTCTTGGTAGGTGGTCAGGATTCAACCTGATTGTCGTCTCCATGGATGATCACGATCTTGTGTTGGGACTGAATTTTTTCAATCGTATCATCACATCAATCAAGCCACTCACTAACTTCTTGATGATCAACGATATAAGGAGCTCTTGCATTGTCCCTCTTTATCATGGATAGAGTATGGCGTTCAAGATGCTCCCATCAATGCAACACATCCCAAGGATGCCCTAGTCGCCATGTTTCGAAGGATCACAAATTGTCTGACGTCAAAACAAGCAATCCAAAGCTTTCAACCGCGGCTCTACCAGCAAGAAAGAAGGATCGAGAAAAGGCATCCGCTGGTGGCAAGTCTCAAGCGCGCTCTCATGCGACATCGATCAACTTTCATGAAGACGAAGGATTCTAAAGCTCCAAACAACAAGCAAAAGTATTTCAAAATATCGAGCAACAAATTTCATATGGGTGAATTTGTCCAAGTCAAGTTGTCTCGCCAATCTCATGGAAAAGGCGACAACTTACCCATGCAACACCATCAATTACAACCCCCTATCGAATCATGAAGAAGGTGAGAAAAGTGGCATACAAGTTGAAACTTTTTCGAAGTATTCAACAACACCCTATATTTCATTGGGGACTGCATAGAAGATGCCATAAAGTTGGAGCAAACTTCCAACATACCAAGCTCAATGAGTCGACGCTTCATAAGTATATAGAAGCCTATGTGGAAAGAATTTTGGCTGACATGGAAACAACACGTGAAGTCAGGTTGTACATCTAGATGCCACAGACTCCATTGGCACTGCCAAAGTTGAGAACCCTGGATTGGATGAAGTCGAAGCCATGAAGATGAAGCCAAACAACTAGCCGACAAGTGCAGTTCAGAATGAAAATGAAGACCCCAAACAACCCGGATCAACAACTACAGGAATATCATAAACTTTGGTGGGGGAGAATATCACAGTCAATCCTTGACCCGCTTAAACATCAATGCAACACAACCTTGCAACGTCATCGCACGTCCAATGCAAGTGCCAATGCCAAAGTTTTGCACTGTGTCCTGACACGGTGCCCCATTCCCATATGTCATGCACACTTTTGTCAAGGGGCATCAAATGAAAACTTACCACTTTCCTAGGATTTTCATTATATTAAACCTTGTTTCTCAAGGATTTTATCTAATTGCATAGGTTGGCCAACTAGTGGACTAGGAATAAACATGCATAAGTAGACTACAACCCTAAGATGGTTCTCCATGCTACTCTTCGCCATCTTACCACATGTGGTTGTGGTATATTGAGAAAAAAACATGCTAATCCATCACCTTGTTATAGCATTTGTTGTCTTGTTAATGAAAATAGTTCATTTCCGAAAAATCATTGATATTTTTGATGTGCATGCCTCAATAGCGTGATCGATATTCTGCATTGTGATCAATCACTCCAAGTGCCCTTCGTGTAGATGGGTCTCGACATAGAGCCTGTTGAATCTAGGATCCCCAGAATGTTTTGAATGATCACAAATTTGTAAGTGAACTCAATCTGTACTAATGAACTTGTTGAGCTGACTTATGTTACATGACATATTCAAGTTCAGAATAATGGTCGACCTGAGTTGAAGGAATGGACGACCGATGCACGCATAATTATATCAGAAGAACTACATGTGTGCAATGAGCGTCCTAAGTATATGAAGCAGTCGACCAGTTTCAAAGGAAGAGTATGTAATGGAGAGCAGAAGCATAAACGATCGATCAGATATGAATAGGTCGACCAGTATCAGAGGGAGTGCATATGGAGGAGCTGGATGATACATGGAGGGATCAAAGGTAGACCGGTCGATCAGAAATGAAGAAATGATGATCGGAGAAAAAAGCTGAACTGAGGAGGTCGCCCGATGATTGATGAATGAG
>LTAE01000276.1:20173-69406 GCA_001647135.1 Pontederia paniculata | reverse complement strand
TAGGTCTTTAGTGCAGAGTATAAATGTAATCCTACGAGTCTTGGGAACTAACTTTGGTCAAATTTATAAACACTGAGAGTGCTTAGAGCGAGAGCCAAAGTTTCCCTTGTGAGAAGGACCCAAGCGATCTTGAGCGATTACATGTAAGAGGTTGTCTCCTTGCCCTCAGTGCAAAAAAAAGAGAAAGTTGTAAGGGAGCCTTCACCCTTGAAGAAGGAAAAAGTGATCTCCGAAGATCTCGTGGGAGAAGATCGGAGCGGGGACATAGGCCAGGAGTTCGGCCGAACCTCGATAACAAACTGCGTGTTTGTGTTGTGTTTGTTTTCTCTTTACTCTCTTCTCTGTTTGTGTTTACATTCGTATATGTCTGCTTCCGCTGTCATAACACATCTAGTTTAAGTAAAAGAGAGTAAAAGATTTTAGCACACCAATTCACCCCCCCTCTTGGTGCCATCTAGATCCTACAGAGCCAAGCCTTCAAATGAGCCCCTTCAATGCCCCGTGTCCTATCGAAAAGCACCCGCTCGAGGCTCGTCTCGACGCCTATCGAAGCACCCATGCAAGACATCTCATACGATATCGCTCCGCGACCTTGTCGTATCCCAAGACTTTCATTGCCATTTCACTCTAAATTCACTCAAAATGCTCGTCTAAGTGTCTCGCTCGTCTAAACGTTGCACATGACCGTGTCCCGCACAAACGCCTCGTGACACGCGCAAGTGAACTCTCCTCGCTTGAGCTCGCTTGCACGCACATGCAATGAGAAAGAAAGAGTAGAAAGGAGAGAGGAGAGAGGAAAGAGGAGAGAGGAGAGATAGAGAGAGAGCTGGTGCATGAGCTCGCCAACTAGAAGAGTGAAAGAGAGAGTAAAGAGAGAAAGAGATAGGAGAGAGAGTGAAATATTTTTTTATTACATAGGTAAAATGATAATTTAATAAATTAAAATAATTTGAATAAATTCACTATCAACCTATTGGATGAAATTTGACCAATCAATAAAAGTTCAAATCTAATTTCGCCTGATTTTATAATTTAGAGATAAATTTAAAATTTTGTGGAGAGAAAATGAAAATAACCTTATTTTTTATTTACTAAAAGTGAACTTTTTAGTTGATGACTTACTTAAAATTATTTTTTTTCAGCGAATTGAATGCAATGGAAATTACATTGCACCTTCATGTTACCCAAAAAAAAAATTAAAATAAAAGATCGAACACTAGTAGGCAAAGATTCAATCAAATATCCAAGATAAAATTTGAGTGAGGACAGTGTATAAATACACTATTCTTTTCTTTAGCTTATTATATTAAATATGTAATATGAGTTTAATGCACCTACAAAGTTTTTCATGTTCTTAACTCTTCAACGTATAATCGATGATGAATTTGATAAATCATTTTTTTATCAGTTTAAGATATATTATTAATTTTATATTTAATGACTAAAATTTATTTTGTATTTATTCTAAATATTTTATAGGTGCATTAAAATATAAATAATGTAACATTTACACTATTTGTTCAAGTGTGGATGTCTAGGGGTGGTGGTGGGAGTCAAAGATCTTAGAATCAATAAATAAGGTTCAGATATGGTTGTCTTTTTTGTACTTTGCCGATTTTTTCTTACACCGTAGCATAATTTAAGGCTACTTTAACATATAAAAAAAATACTATAAATAAATACGGGAGTAAAAAAATTCAATGTAAAAGTTTAGAAATGGAAAAAAATATTATTAATATACATATATGCTAAAAATTATAAAAATAAGAGGGTAAATAATATGGAGCATCATGAGTTAGGCTGTGTTTGGCATCTATAGCGGATTAATAAGCGGATAGCGGTTTAAGAGCGGATAGAGGTTTATTTAGTGGATGACGGTTAATTATTAGCGGTTAATATTTAGCGATTCGTTAAGGTGATAATAAAAAAAGTATTTAATAAATGTGGTGGTGAAATTAATTAATAATTATAAGATGACGTAAATAGGCTTAATACATTAATATGATAAATCAATTTGATTTATAATATTATGTAATTTCTAAAAACTTTTTATATGATTTATGATAATTAATTTGGAATAATATTTTTAAATAAATNTTAATACATTAATATGATAAATCAATTTGATTTATAATATTATGTAATTTCTAAAAACTTTTTATATGATTTATGATAATTAATTTGGAATAATATTTTTAAATAAATATACATGCATAAATAAAAAAATTAAATTTAAAAAATATATGTATTAATGTCAATAATATTTAAATACAGATAAGTATTTATGGTTATTACATAACTCAAACTCTAATATAAGTTCTAATAAGAAAGAAGGGGTAAATTAGGTATAAAAGTTCAACCTCTATTTTTCATCCGCTAAACGTTAATAAAAATAACCTACCATTCAACCGCTAATCGCTAACCTATAAAATAATTTACCAAACACTTTATTCTAAAGAAAATAGCGGTTTGACCAAGTCAAACCTCTAAACTCTAATCTAAACTCTAATTTTTTACTTGCCAAACACAGCCTTAGAGTAGTCCACTTTTTCTTGTATGTTCATGAACATGCTTATATGTAACTAACTAACTATGAATAGAAGTGGATCACCATGTAATGTATAATGCTGCAACCACACATTTTATCTTAAAATAAATCATGTATTTGAATTTTCTAAATTTTGATATGGTATTACACATTTTTATTATTTCCTATTATAGTAATTTATAATAAAAATATAAATCAAGAATAAAAATTCGGTTTGGAAGTTGTTTTCATGGTAAGTAGGACAAATCAGTAATATTTTTGAATTTGGATATTTATTTCTTAATTTGTTCTTTGATATTAAAATCCTAAAAGGTTTCCTTTTTTTTCGTTTTCTTTGAAAGCTGGATCTTTCTTTCCTAGTTAATAGTATCATTACAGAGAATAAAATCTTAACAAGAATCCAAAATATTAATATGAGATCCAAATTGATCTCATATAAAATATTATCCCCCAAAATAATTGCATTCACAGAATTTTAGAAGAATTCAGAACAAATGGGCCTTACTAGAAGCCCAATAAGTTTGGGCCTCCATTTCAAGCCCAATAACTCATCTACTCTACAAGCCTCGTCACCCCACCATCAACGCCTTCATCTTTATCAAAAAGGGCAAAAAAAAAAAAGAAAAAAGGGAAAATAGGAAAATTAGGAAAGAGAAAGGGGGGATTTTTGGGCTTGCTTCATATTGTTCACCTAAACCGTCCCCCATCTCTCTCTCTCTCTCTCTCCTCTTCTCGCCCCCCGGTGTCGCCGGTTCAATGCCTGCGCCCCTCTCCGCCGCCGCCGCCACCGCCGCCACCACCATCTTCTCCGGAATCTGGTGTTCGATCAATAGCAGCACTCTCCCTGCCCTCCTCCGCGGAGAAGAAAAGAGGAACAAAGGAGCAATCAATCGCCTTGGCAGTTCGGCGAGTCGCATGACATAGCGGCGCCCCCCTCCGGCTTGAGATCGGGAAAGGGCGGGGGGACTCGGACCGCGTGCTTGCTTCTTCTCGCGATGGCGCCCGGGCGACGCAAGGGATCTGGTAGGGCCGCCGCCGCCGCGGCGGCGCAGCGGCAGTGGAAGGTCGGGGATCTTGTCCTCGCCAAGATGAAGGGCTTTCCAGCGTGGCCGGCTGTGGTACCTGCTCTTTGTTCCCCTTCCTACTTCTTATTTCTTCTCTTAGTTCTCTAGTTTGTCTGTTTCTTTCTGGCAGAATCGAGAAATTTCCCGTGTTGGTTTTTAGGGTTGGTGCACCATCTCATGCATATTGGTAGCAAAATTTGGTCTTCTCATTTCGTGGGTAGTTTGTCATGAAATCAAAAGGATTTTAAGAAAAAAAACCCTCCATTATATCTTTCCTTTATCCTTTCTCCCCTTTGCCTGTCAGTTGTTAGAAGGGTCTTTTCTTCAACGATGAATAAATTTCCCAACTTTTCCAATTGAGGGTTTATTTGAATGAAGAAAAAATGCGTTCTCGTCGGAGATTGAGTTAAGACATGCTAGAAGTTGTAGGAGTAGTCATGCTCTGTTGACTAATCTCTTGATGGACTACTTTGGCTATGAAAATGATAAATTAACCATGTTTGAACGATATATGTTTGTGGTCTTTTGGCTCTGTAATTTCAGGACACTGCAAGTGGGCTTAAATGCTTATAGAAACATCTTCATTACTTCTCTCATGTGGAATTCCTTATATAGGAAGAAGATGTGACCATTTTAAGAGTAAACTTAGGGCAGAGTTTTCCTTTGATCCTTAGTCTTGCTAGGTTCTTTCGGAGTTCAGGGTTGATTTTCCATCTCTTGTCTTTTTAGCACAGGTAGGATGGTAGCAGGAGCTTCTAAATTGTAAGGTTGGGGAGATTAGGGCCAAGATATACTTCTATCTCATTTATAAGCTACCATTTTCTTTAACTTTTCTTCCTTCTCTTACAGTTTGGTGTTGAGTTCCTTTCCCGTTTTCTTATGGCTTGTACAATAAATTCTGAAATGTGGAAGGAAGCGCGGAGAATCTTTATGGGTTCCTGTGGAATTAAAGTTAGAAGATATATTAGGGAAATAAGGCCTGTGATTTGGGATTGCCTTTTTGTAATGTGTGAAGATGTTGCATGTAGATACGTTGGTCTCCTACAGCTTTTTTCTGCTTTTGGAGAACTAATGACTTGGTTCTGGTTAAAGAGTTGCAGTCCTAATTGCCTCCGTATAAGTTTCAAATCAACTCCAACTTGACCACAATAATTGTAAGCAATTGAGCAGGCCAAGGTCTGTCATAGGCCTAGTCCTGGACTTATACTCCACTTTTTTGGTGGGAATTTAGGTTGCCGTAGTTGTAATCGAAGAATTCTATACTTGCTTATGCTTTAACTTCTATTCTCTTTTCTTGTTGCATTTTCATTTTCAGTTTCTTAGGGGTTGTGTACGATCTCATAATTTTTTGGATAAGATAAAACAAAGAGATGTGCTTGATTCAATTTGAAACAAAAAATTGGTGAATTCAGAGCAAAACTCTTGTTAGCTAATTTTATGATGCTAGCCTTCCTTAGTTATAGTTTGAGTTACTTCTTATGTTTTCTGCATATATTTGTTTTTGTTCTTGTTGATTCATGTTCTAACTTCTGGAGTCTTCATTATTTCAAATTTTTGTTTTGCGTGAATCTTCCTTATCTCATAACATGTACAACTTTTTGTTTCAACTTGAAAGCTTCGATTCTTTTTCAACTCGATGAGAAATATTGATAATTTGATCCAGTTTTCTGCTCCTATTTTCTAATATTTCTGTCAGTCACTATCTTTCATCTTTTTCTCGTCTTCTCTGTTTCTTTTTCTCTTATGTTTCTGTTACTATCCTCCGTGGTTGTGAGAAATAGTGTTCCAACTTTTTAAAGCAGAAGTTTTGCTTTCTTTTACTTCAATTTTTTGTTTGTCTTCACATTTTGATTCTCAAGCATAAGCTCAGGTTAATAGCCACTCATCTTTTACTGTATAATTTCATTTTAACACTAATGGTTTTGATCTTATTGCTTGCAGATAAGTGAACCTGAAAAGTGGGGCTTCTCATCAGTCCGAAAGAAGATACTTGTGTATTTTTATGGAACAAAACAAATGTGAGTAATTTTGAGGTTCTTTAGCCTTCTATTATAATTTCTGGATGAAACATAAAGATTTTTTATTTTTTATTATCCAGGTACATATTTTGATTGTGTTTATCATTGAAGAAATAAAGCTGATTACATTTATTTGTTTCATACAAACTACTTCATTGAAAAACTTTGCTTATTTATGTCAAAGACATCATCTGTAGATTTTTAGGGGTCATGAGTTATTTTTAATTTGTTTCTCTATACAGCTAACCTAAAAGATCAAATTGGTACAGCTGTTCTATCAGGTAATTTGTCTTTACTTTTACATCTCTTATTCCTTCCATAGGAAGAAAGGTAAAGAAAAGCATGATAAGAACATAAGGGTTGCTCTCTAAGGAAATCATTACATAATACACATTGTTTTCCTTAAGTTCAGATCATCCAAAGTAGACTAGTTCTTTTTTGAACTAAAATTGCTATTTTTGTTGCTTTGATATTGTTTTTTCCCCTCAAAATGAGCGTTATAAGTAGATAGATGCTTCTAGTCTTCTGTTAGACGTGGAATTACCTCATAATGCTACAATGCTGATATTTTTTTGAGGGGCGAATGCAGAAAGTTTGTTCTGAAATTTAACATGTCTTAGTTATATGATCTTGTAAAACTAAGAATACAAGTATTATTGCGTCACCTTCTGAAAAAGTACAATTTGTTTAGTATCTAACGTTGAAAATGAGCTTGACACAGTCATATTATTTTTATTGAGTTTTGTATTCTTCTACGTAGTCAGAGTCTGAGATATTATACCTCACTTTTTTTTTATGATTAATCCAACATAAGTCCATTCATGTTCTGCCTCTTGGCTTCCCTTCTTTTCTAACCTGATTCACATGAATACCATGAACATCTTTGGGAGGCAGGGGACCACACATTTGAACCTACCATTGGACGGTTTTTTTTGGGCAATTTGCTTACAACTTAACCATAATATTTTACAGTATAAACATCCTTTTTAATTAGGGAATGGAATAATGATTTTTTAGCGTTTTGGCATCCACATCTATGTTCCTTTTTCTTTTGGGTTTCTTTCACACTTCGATTTACAATTTCATAATTCCAATACAAACAGATGACTACTCAATCATGTAGTTGCCCTTTCTTCTCTCTAGAAAAATGAATAACACGAGAAGATATACTTGGTCCATATTTGCCTCTGTTATTGAAAAGTCAAGTCAGCACTGTGCCTTTTTTACTCTGAACTTTTTTGAAGCTTACCATCAACATAGGCATGCAGATAAAAGAAGTTTTTTTTCAATAAATAGCTAAAAGACTTCGTAAAAAGGGGAGTAACTAAAAGAATTGGAACAACTTCGTATATATTGGTTTAGAGGCTATGCTAAAGAGCATGGCCTATGAATATTTCAATAGTGTAATTGGCCTATTTGCCTCAACTATTTGTTTTTTGGGCTTCGATATCAAGTGTTGTTTAATGTGCATATCTGATGCATATTGTGTAGTCTTTCCTTTTAGGATAGTGCTCTAGAAAGGCGATCTACTTGTTGCAATTAAATAAAATTATAAATTTAAGGAAGATTCTAAAGAACTAAAAATGCCTAGTCTTTGCATGTATATTTTTGTGATCTGCAGACAAAGCCACGTCAACAGATTCCAATGGGAATGTTTTATTTTGTTCTAACCATTTTTTTGATGAACTCAACTTCATTTTGGCAAATTTTTTCGAAAGCTTCATTAGGCAATTCTTTTTGAAAAGCTTCATTAGGCAATTTTAATAAGATACTGTTGAATATTCCACTACAGTTTTTTGGAAAGATGTTCCACTAGATATCCATGGATGGGTTATTTCCAAATTGGTAGAAAATATGAACTCCTTAATGGGAGTATTTGATGAACTTTGTAAAATGAAGGTAGCAGAATGAATGTTTATAACTGTTCATAGGGAAGACACCTTTGCTTAATGATTTATATTCACTTATAATTCATATATTGTTCTTAGGATTTGATGTCATGAATTTATATATTTGTATTATTATTAATATATATATATATATATATTGCCTCTAAAAAAGTTACTTCTTTAAAAGATATATCATTATGTTGTTTATCATGTCTCATGTCCCAGCTTCTCATTTCTTGCATCTTAGATTTGGCATATCTTAGCTTTTACATTACCAACTTAAAAATGAAAAAATGAGGGGGGCAGGGAGTTTCATATGTCCTGGAGTTGCCATTGTTTTAGCATTCACGATTTGTTGCTACAACAATAATTATTGCTTTTTATTGCTTCTATGACACTATTATGTGGTCATACGAGATTGAGACATTTGATAGTACACAGTTATGTGTTTCTTGATGTGCTAGGGTAGAGTTTTAGAGTTGTCATTGCTTCCATGATTATTCTTGATTGTGATTGCTTGTACAGCGCTGTTGTGCACTGATGTTTTTGCTTAAATAAATAATAAGAAACTGAATGAACTTACCCTTTTATAATTTTTAAAGTTTGGCAAGCAATAATGAAAGAGTAGAATGAATAAATAAACTTAAAATTTGAAATAAAAAGATAAATTCTCAATAAACTTAAAAGATTATTTTCAGATATTATATTATTAGGTATACACATATGTATTCTCAAAAAAGGAATAAAGTTGTACCAAATTTATTATTTATGAATTTCCTGATATTCTTTTTTGGTATCAAGTCTATAATTACGTACTTTGCATCTCTCTTGTGTTTCACCCATTTCGGATTTGTGTGCTCATTGATTTTTCCATAAAGCTAATAAACAACAAAACATAAATTTTCCAAAATTTGTACTTCTATGTACTATATGAGCTTTTCCCTCTGCATGTTGTAAGTTCTTGATAATCCCAATTGGTTGCTAGAGACCAATGCATTCCAGAGCTAAAGTGGGTCACGTACCTGGATAAAGGACAATGTTTGAATTGAAGTTCAAAATACTTTTTAGTCATTTGTATAATGTCGCAATTAATTCTTTTTGAAGTTCCCGCCCAAATTGTTTTTTTTCTTTTGAAGTTCATGCAACTGAAAGATAATGAATGATATACTATGATATCAATTTGTGGTCCTGGTAATCACCATATTTTTAAACATGTATATATGTTTTTTGTGTGTAACACTTGGTACGGTTGACATGGTATGCATTATGTACCTTTGATAATCTTCTGGGTGCTTTCGTATTATACGGCATGTTAAGTACTTGTGTGCTGGCTTCAAATCCAGTGACATACCACTTTATTACTTGCATGCTCCTCCGATTTCCTTTTCCCTCTACAAAAAGAAATTTAATAAGGTTTTCTCTTTCCCGTAATTTTTTCATGATCACCCTTTCTCTTTTCAAACCAAAAACTTTTTCATGATCAGATGCTTTCAGTTTTTTTTCAAATAACCTTATCCATGATAACATGACATGTTTTGTTTTCTAGTGCCTTCTGCAACTATGCTGATATTGAAGCTTTCACTGAGGAGAAAAAGAAATCTCTCTTACTTAAGCGCCAAGGAAAAGGAGCTGATTTTGTCCGTGCACTTGATGAGATTATTGATGCTTTTGAAGCTCTAAAGAGTAACAATGTTGGTGAAACTAACGCAAGGGATGGAGGAAATGATCCAGGTATTCAGGAGGCGGAGTGTGTTAAAAATAACTCTTCAAAAAGTACCGAGCTGAGTTCCCCAATTACTGCAAGCAGTAAGTATGAAGTAGAAGAAACCTTGACGGAGAGTAATGATGTGGTGAATTCAGATGAAATTTGCAGAATGTCAATTAATGACGATTCTCAGCCTAAGAATTCATTCTTTAGCGACCTAACTGAAAAAATCTCAATCCAAGGTTCGCTTATGAAATCTCCTTTAGTTTCTAACACTAGTTCAAGGAGGAAAAGATCAAGGGAAACTGTGCAACAGAGCTCCTTTCTTCAGAAAAGGGTAGTATCATCAAGTGCTGATCAGCCAAAAACTGGACACTCAACTTTGCTAAATAATTCTCTTTTAGTTGCTAGTGAATCAATTTCTGATTCATGCCAGGATGAACTTGTTGATAAAATTTCTAACACGGAGACAATGCATGTCTCTGGTTTTTACAATTTGCTGGTACCCGTTAATGATAATATTCTTTCAGTGGACAGAAGTATTGATGCTAGAGTTGTGTCAGTGGCAAAAGATTATGAGGCTAATTGCACAGATGAAAAGGAAATGCTGGAATCCAATATGGGAGTTGAGGCCTCAGTGAACGGCCACTTGAATAATAAAGCTAGGTCGAATGGCAATCTTGAATTCCCTAGAAAGACAATAGTTTTCAAAAAAAAGAGGAAGCCTAACAGAAAACGTGTAAATAATGCTTCTGAGAGTGCTAAGAAGGATATAGAGCAAGATTCACTTGATGAGCATATTGATGGCTGTTTACTGTCACCAAATTGTCAAAGTGAACTAGATGATAAGTCTCATAAGGCTGATGGAGATGAACACCTTCCTTTGGTGAAAAGAGCTAGGATCAGGATGGGCAAGTCAGCAGATGAGGAATTACAAACTAGTTTGTTTATGCCGAACAGTGGGAAATCAGAAAAAGATGAAATGATAGATAACTGCAAAAAAAGATTTGCATCCCCTAGTGTAGGAAATAATTGCCCTCCTGCTGAAACATTATCAGCAGTTAAAAAAGACATGGTTTCATCTCCAGTAAACTGTTTCCCTCCACTTTCAGGAGATCTTATATCCTGGAAAACTAAGACATACGAATTTAAGGGTTTTGAATCGGATGTTGAAGCAGCTTTGCCTCCATCTAAACGTTTACACCGTGCATTGGAAGCAATGTCAGCTAATACTGCTGAAGATGACTGTGCTAAAACTTCAATGGTCATAAAATCTGATGACTGCATGGAATCCGTTAAGCAAAGTTCTTTCAATCATTCTGCAGATATTGTCAGATTCCCCTCAAGATTGTCTGCTAAAGAAACCTCTGAAAGTAATGGACTTGAGAGGACATCTGAATTTTTTATAGAAACTTTGGATGCACCTTCTTCATCTCGTTCAGAAGTCAAACCTGTTATGTCTCCGAGCAGATGTTTGTCTAGTGTGTATGGCACAAATGACAGTAAGATCAATCAAGATGCTTCAAAATGCAGTATGACGTCTATTGTTAGTTCTCACATCAAATTTGAAGATCAAGAATTATGTTCTTCTGAATTAGTTGATAACGGTGTTAATGCCTCTTCCTCCAAGAGTATGTCTGATCAATTACTTGCAACTTTGAAAAAAGAAAATATGAACGAGATGCCTCAATATAATAAAGAATCCCCTACCATGCCATTGAAAAGTATTAATGGAGAGGAAAATACAAACTTTGTCACTAAGAAGATGAATATAAAAAAATCTTCCCATTCTGTTCCTTCTGATGCAACATTTGAAAGTGTATCAGGTAAAGATGTGGCATCTGCAGCAAGTGGCATATCTGAGATTGTGAAGTCTTCTGGTTATCAGATTGATGAAGATGATTACTACTGCCATGACTTGTAAGTCTTCTTTCATTTTCATTTGTCTTATCTGTTTTCAAGTTGTATATTTTCTGTAAGCAAACCTTCAAATGCTCTCATCACATGTGGTTTCATAAGCCTTCATTGAAATTTATTATTTTGGTTAAGATTACAAGTTCAAGTTCTCTTTTTACATTTATATTCAGACTCATGCATTAATGTAATTCTAAGTTAGCAGAAGTTTAGATATTACGAGACTTTGAAGATGATTAATTCTTTTTGAGAATGAAGATGATTAATTTTTTTTATGATTTCGTCCTGTTTTCATAAATGTTTGCTGATTAGTTTGATAATAATGCAGCATAATCATAAAGAGGATTTGGAAGAGAGATCTTACATTAGTGGTCGTTCTATTTCTTAATTTCATCTTGGTTCTAGTGTGTATATAGGTTTCATGGGTATAAAAATGATGTAAGATGAAACATGAAAAATGCGAATATTGTATGTACAATGGCCCCGTCAAAAAATATGTCTACAACATATATAGTATGATCATGAACAACCCATCAGAAAAGTTATGATCATGATTGGCCGTTGTGTAAGGTATAACATGTCTATCTTGTAGAAGAGTAACCAAATATATATCTCATGAGAAAAAGTGAACATGTACGAAATTGAAAATACAACACCTGGAAGAACAGTTATATAAAAAAGCTGTCCTCGTTGGCTAAGTTGTATGTTGCCTTCCATATGCAGCTCTTGAATGGCCTATTTATGCCTTTTATAAGAACAGGGTTACTTCTCCTCAAAAAAAAAAAAAAGAACAGGGTTAGTCTCCCAAGAGAAAAGGATATCAATATTTGATGACAAATTTCTCACAGAAAAAGATTTCATGGCAAACATCGTTTTGGAAGTTGGGACTTTTATGTATAGTCTTTGTTATCTGTATTTCATTACATGCAAGTCTCTTTCTTCTGTATCCTCTCTTTACCAGAAGGCACTGGTCAATTTCTGTCAAACCTGTAGGGTTCTTGTAATTCTCTTTTGCACTATATGTAATGTAACAGCTGTTTTGTTCGATGAAATGGGATATGCCTACCAACTTGCTAGTCATCCTTCTATTCTTAAAACAATATATGTGAAATCTTTTCAGTTTCTGTCATGGTCTGTCGCCGTAAGGTTTCTTTTGCTAATGGTCCTTTTGATTCTGATACTTCACGGAGGCTCATCTAAGTCTAGTCTCTTTTTATAGAAACTTACCTCAGCTAAGCTTCAGCCAAGTTTTGGCCTTCTGTACTAGACCAAGTCTTTTTGTTTTTTTTAAGTCGAACTCTATCCAGTTTTCTGTATGACTTGTACCGGAAGGTCTTCAGTGGTCAATTTGAGTCAAATCCTTTTGGCAATGTGTTATGATCTGTAGTCACAAGGTTGCATCAAAGATACGAAGTGATTACTATGTATAGGATTCTGATACGTGTAGGAGGCCCAGAATCTATCAAATGGTGTAATGTATAGGATCAGGAAGTTGGTGGTTTAAAAAAATTCCAATACTTGTCTAAGCCTAGGATTCTTTCAAAGAAACTTACCTTAACGAAGCTTTAGCCAAGTTTTGGCCTTCTGTACTTAGACTATGGTTCTTTAGGATTTTTCTTTGAACTGGTACTGATGTGTTGATATATTTCCACTTTCAGGACTATCTGATAACTTAAATTTTAATGTTAGGATCTTTGTCATGCAAAGTTGGGACCAGCAAATGTTACTTGTAATCATTATGATGCATCCACTATTCTTCT
Organism: Pontederia paniculata; assembly: GCA_001647135.1. Classification (NCBI taxonomy): domain Eukaryota; kingdom Viridiplantae; phylum Streptophyta; class Magnoliopsida; order Commelinales; family Pontederiaceae; genus Pontederia; species Pontederia paniculata. The sequence goes on along the minus strand of LTAE01000276.1, from coordinate 56,508 downwards.
GTGCTCATTGTTGACATTATAAAACAAATCATAAATGTAATATACCACTAATATAAGCTATCTTTTTTAGGGGAAAAAGGATGACAAGACTAATCCCATCTATCCAAGTTAAACTAAGTGAAACCTAAACTTCCAATAATTCCTCTTAAGGACCATAATCCAACATATAACAGATTAGCCTAAGAATTTTCCAAGTCTTTTTTGCTATATCTGATTCTTTACTCTTGGTTCATACCCTTCTATTTAGTGTCTATTCTGCTAGTGAATTTTGGTGCATTTTCTTGGCTGTTCAGTCAGGGGAAAACAATAGAAGTCAAACCAAAGGTCACGCCAAATGGAATGCATAAATCTTCTGACTCGACACCTTTGAAAGATTTGATTGCTGCTGCTCAGGCAAAGAGATATTTTTCACGCTCCATTTCCTTTCCTGATAATTATTCAGACAATAAGATAGATTCAGAATCTATAATAAGTCCAGCTCTGGCTCATATGGAAGATTCTTCTGGAAGAAGTTCACCTTCGAGCCATCGTATTGACTCTGTGCCTGAAATAGATGAGAAGGGTCATATTGTCCTGAACTCTGGAAAGAGTCCTCATGAAGGTCTTCAACTTAAAAGATTTAGAAGATCAAATAGCGATGCGGAAGTCAATGCAGCACTGAAAACTTTTGAAACTTTCCTTTCTACATTATCAAGGACAAAGGAGAGTATTGGTCGAGCAACACGTTTGGCAATTGATTGTGCTAAGTATGGAATTGCTGGAGAGGTTAGACATTTTCCCCTTCTTTTGTTGTTTTTTATAGATATATGTATGCTATGTTCAAATTCTTATATTTATTTGCTTCACCTTGCTGGTTTAACTTTTGGCTTTTGTTCCTTTTAATTTCTTTGTTTTCTGCATAAAGAGCTTTTTCAGAGATAGATGAGCTGAAAGTCTCACTTCCCAAAAAGAGTCTTTCACACAAGTTTTTTTTTTTGAGGAAAGTCTTTCACACAAGTTTGAATACATGCAAATTGAAGAGCATGGGCAGTACCACAGTACTGTTCTGTTTAATCGATTTCTTCTTTAGGTTCATTTAGTGCAGAATTGTAGATTCTGGCAATTTTTTTGGTATGGGGATGGGAGGATGACTAGAGAAACGACTAGTTTTATGTACACCAAAACTATGTAAATGTACAAAGTGTAGTCCCAAACAAATAGGAGTAGGGTGACAAAAGGTTAAGAATGCTTCCCACACATTAATCAATGTACAAAACTTTCGGTGTAACGACATTCTACTCTAATGATTGCACGGTTGCAGTATAGGCATATGGCTCAGAAGACGACTGCTATTGGTAGGCTTAATGGATGATAGTTAGATCTGCATTCTATAGCAACTTTGAATATAGGTGTAAATTCATGTCGTTTTGGCTTGTCTTTGGGAACAAAACTTGCACAATTCAGTCTGGTATTGCTGCATATGTTAGCTATTTTCTGCATTTCTCTGAAAAAAAAAGCTATTTTCTGTATTAGAATTTGTCTGTGCTAAGACATAAAAAATGCTATTATATGGCCATTAGGTTCTTATAATATATGATTTATGGGGCCTTCCTGTAATCTTTGTAGATTACTGGTAATCTGAACTTAAAATTTTCTGGGCGCACTAGATTATGCTATTTACTTATTTTGACTTGTAGGCAATCTGGATTGCCTAGCAATGCATATTGCCTATAAAGTGGCAATCCAGATTACCTAGGAGGGAGTGCTTATCTAGATTATCACCCAAGTGGTAATCTTATTTATATTTAGTTTCCATATTCACCCTTCTAAATCTTTCATAAATAAATTGTAACACAATAAAATAATCATATAATAATAACAACACAAATGATAATACAATAACAACAAAACCTTAACCCACTAGGTGGGGTTGGCTAACACAAATGATAATAAAAAAAAATAATGACCATAATAAATATTATTTAAATGTTTTTTATATAATATTTTATTACTATTATCATATTATGAATAAAAATATAGCACTAATTATTAATTATAAGTATTATTAATTAAAATAACATTTTTATTAATTATTATTATTGATTATAAATATTATTTTATTTTGAAGGGTATTAATTACTTAACACATTAATTTGTGAGTTTATTATTTAAGTTGATAAATTCCAATTCAATAATATAGAATTTTTAACTTAATAATATTTATAAAGGGTATTTTGGTAAAATGATGTATATTGTTTAGTAATTATTTATAGAAGTAAACATGATAATTTGGATTACTTATATATAGTAAACAAGGTAATGCACATTACTTTCCCTCAAAAAAAGTAATGCACATTACTGGTCATTTATTAAGTGATGATCTTTCTGTTATGTAATGTTGATTACGAGGTAATGTAGTAAATGTCTCCTAAGTGTTGTCTTTGTTTACAAAAGTGCATCATGCCTTGATGTGGTTACACTGCCCAGAATGCTATTAGATACTGTGAAATTCAATGCTAGACACAAAAGGAAAAAAATCAGAACTATTTGGTTAATTGTTTCTTAATCTAATAGTACAATGACTAGAGTGTAGGAAGATCATTTGGACCACAGGAAGACCAAAATTTCTCCTTCAAATTTAGCTATAGTACTTGGTAGTTTCAAGAATCATGTTATTCCTCCCTTAGCTCACCTAGCTGGGGAACACCTTGTGTGAACCTTGCCCTTGTTGCTTTTGCCTGGCCTTAAAGTATCCTTCTGATTTATGAGAAAAAAAGAAATCTTTGTGAGGTTCCTTTATCCACTTTTCATCCACAGTTTCTCCATACTAAATATGAGAAAGGATTAAGGAGCTTCCTCATTGTCAAAAGTTGGTAAACATCTTACCTCTATTTCTGAATGATTCCTTTCTGTTGCTCATTTTTACTTAGAATAAACAATTTCCGGCTCCTCATTAGTTATCCTTCACAATACCCAGAAATAATATTATACTTCTCAGTTCCTTAAAAATTGACAGTTTGACTATATGAAACATTTTGTATTAATGCAAAGAAAATTCACTTCCCTCTACAAAAAAAGCAAATAAAAACAATCCACTTTGTCTAATTTCTTTCTCTGTTTTGTTTTTAAGTAATCTTGTAGCACTATTGACTATGCCAAACATGCCACATTCTCGCAATTGTTTATTTTAGCTACATCCCTGTCTTTGTTATGAATACTTTATTTCTAGCAACATTATGGTTTCAAACTGGTATATTGCAAAACGTGGTATGCACTGTTCTTTCTTCAACACAGCTTGCTAGAAAATTTCCTTCATTCTTTTGGGTTATTACTGTCTCCTCCTTTCTACAACATACACAGAAAGGAAGGAATAGAAACAACAAACACAGTTCATGACTCTAGTAGAGGATTTAATTCCTTGATTCTTTGACTTCATATAGGCCAAGACCTTGTTGGCAACATGCATTATTCGTGTGGTTAATTATATGATAACTTTCCTGTTGATCAATTTTCATATGAACTCTGCTATTTCTTGTATAATAATCTCGGATATTCATTAGGTGATTGACACCCTTCTTCAAACCTTGGAGAGAGAACCGAGTTTGCACAAGAGGGTAGATCTATTCTTCCTGGTGGATTCAATCACCCAGTGCTCCCGCAATATGAAAGGTACTTGGATCACAAATCTTACATGAATTTCCTCTGATGCTATCTGTATTTAATGTAAACATGTAATAATGTGTTTCTAAACTTGTAGGTGTTGGAGATGTTTACCCCTCGCTTGTCCAGTCGGTGCTTCCACGTCTGTTATCTTCTGCGGCACCTCGTGGCACTGCTGCATGGGAGAATCGTAGGCAATGCCTCAAGGTAAGAATTTTTTGCAGTCATTTTTAGTTCTAAATTTACATCATAATGTTCTGCCATTTGTCTTTTCGAGAAGGTACTGAGACTATGGCTTGAGAGAAAAACACTACCGGAATCTATTGTTCGTCTTCACATTCGAGAACTAGATTCTGTAACTGAGTTATCCATGATTAGTGGTTCACGGCGACCATTGAGAACTGAAAGAGCTCTTAATGATCCTGTTAGGGAGATGGAAGGCATGCTCGTTGACGAGTATGGGAGGTATGGTTTTGCTTTTCTTATTCTCATATTTTTACCTTCTCATTGTAACCATCCTTGTCATTCTTAAAAAAATAACAAAAAAGAACAGAAAACCTTTTATGCTGACATGCTGATAACATACAAAAAAGAAATAAAGGCAAAACTAGAACATTCTCACTGGGGAGGGTTTGTCAGCCCATCTTTGGCGGTGGTCCTAAGAATAGTGGACTAAAGATAACATCCTCAATTTTTGGGAGGGTATGTGAGCCCATCATTGATGATGGTATTGTGGTGTACCTGGAGTCCTTACGAAAAGCCGCAAAAGAACTCGACTTAACAGACATTTTTAAATGGAACCATGGTTGTCAAGATAACGATCTTGATTGTAAGATCGTGCGATCTTACGAACGATACCGATCTCAAATTTGGGATCGATTTTGTAAGATCGTTAGTATGATCGTAAGATCCTACCAATCTTACAATGTTGTTCCAATATTTTTGAACATTTTTTTGTTTTCACCATGTGCAACATGTTATTTTGGAGAAAGAAAAGTAAGATAAACGTATATAATACTAATTTTTCATTAAAAAAAATTATTACTTGACATATATATTAAAGGTTGATTGTGTATTGTATTTCATGTTATTCACTATTTTTATTAATTTGACTCAAATTAATTCAATTGTTCTTTTATGATTATGTTATATATATATATATATATATATATGGATTTAATGGAGATGTATCCTACTTAAATATGGTAAACTGTGTCTCCTATTTTTTGGATTGTTTGATCTGAGATACGTGATTAAAAAAAAGTAAGAAATATGTAAAATAAGCTATTTATATTTAACAGCACATCTCAGATCCAACTCTTCAAAAGATAAGAGACATGGTGTGCCCTACATAAGTAGGATACACATCCGTTAAATCCTATATATATGAATTATTACTTGGATAGTGGTTAAGCTAATATTAGCTATAACTTCTGTCATTATAAATTCATAAAAGAATATATATAATTATAATTTTATGTTTTAAAACTATTTTAAAATTTATAAGGTGAGGTCTTACTATCCTCGATTCGGTCTTACGATTGTCAATCTTTCGGACTCCTTCCCAATCTTGACAACCTTGTATGGGACCACTGAGTTAGGTTAGTGACACCAAAGAAAACTAGCTATAAGAGTTAAAAGAGAGACTCTAACTAAAAGTTTTTTTTTCTCTCTGGTTGTTTGAAATAAAGAGATATTTAGCTCTTGCCCCCTCCCTCCCATTATTGCTGTTTACTTCATAAGTTGTTGAACTGGTATTAATTGTTGGCTGAAATGCTCCTATGTTGGGCCGGCAATACATTATCAAAATATGAAATGGAAAGGTGTTCTATAGTTCGAACGTCAACTATTTCTCACACTCGTTCTAAAAGGAAGATGGAGAGAAAATAGACTTTAAAACAACCAGTTAGGTAGATTATGGTTCACAATGTGAAAAATAATTGGAATGACACAAGGGAAAATGATCCTTTAGGGTTTTCATGATACATAATGATAAAGATTGCAGAACATCTAATGAATACCTTATAGGCGAGCTTTGTTAAAGAGTTAGTTTTGCCTGTGTTGTAGTTCAATCTTCATGAGAGGATCTGTCGTGGAAATTCTATACATCTTTTGTAAACTTAATAAATGTGGAAATAACCATCCTGAAAGATTTTTTTGATGGCTAAAAGGATGACTAGGAAAAGCTAGTCATCCATAGATGTGTCTCTATGCTAAAAAAAAGATATGTCCATACATATATGTAGGCACCTACTTATCCTCATATATATATACACACACAAGTCAGAGAGATGCACATGTAAATAAAAACAAAAGCGCAAGGTGGGAGACCAAAAAATGACAAGCCAACATGAAAAATGCCTGATAAGCCAATGGTGTACACCTAAAAAAATAATAAATGTGAATGACATCAAAGCAGTAGCAATTGTTGCAAAGGGGGGATGGGTGTCCTTTCAAAAGGAAAAAAATGGTGGCTATGAGCAAGAGTTGGATGGTGGTGTAGTGGTTACGAACATGAGCGCAAGTGTGAGGTGACTGATGAGGAGCCCGTTAAACTAAGGGTTCTGATCAGCTATGGAGATTGGTGGGAAATTGACCTTACATGCCCAATTATGATCTGATGCGAGGCCTCATTGATGGTTAAGAGGAATCAAGGTTTCGCCGAAGATGAATCTTAGTCATTTGATCAAGGTCAAGGGCCATGGTATTAAAAAACAATGAATGGCATATAGCACTAGCAATTGTGGCAATGGGTACTGGGGTTCCTTTCGAAAAAAAAAATGGTGGCAATGAGCAAGAGTTGGATGGTGGTGTAGTGGTTATGAATAGGAGTGCCAATTGTGTGGTACCTAACGAGGAACTCGTTAAAAGAAGGGTTATGATGAGCTATGGAGATTGGTGGGAATTTGAACTCGCACGTCCAATCATGATCAGAAGTGCAGCCCTAGCTGATGGTTGGCCGAGGATGAGTCTTAATCATTTGGTACTTCCCAATTGATGTAAGCATACACTAAATTAACCTAATTATAACCTAACTAGCTAATAATGTGTTGTAACTTTATTTTTCCGATAAACAGGATGAACTGGTCGCCATCCTTTCGAGACTTCAAAAAAAAATAATGTGGATAAATAATTGCATTCAATATTAAGAGTTTTCATTCTCATGGGGTTACATGGGTTTAAATACCCATAGAAGTCTATGAACTAGGAAACTGATAATTTATCATCTAAAGTGATAGATTATACCACTAAAGAGGATATAAATCATTTTCTAGGGGTTAAGGAGAATATGTATCTAATTACTCTGGGAGGATACAAAGTGGCACAAAATCAACCACCATTCAATGGACAACACATGATTTATAACTGACATCTTGATGTAGCTTCCTTGTACTTAAAAATACGTTTGTATGCCCAGCTGTATAATCCCTTAGGTGATTTGTTCCCTGACTTGCAAACTTACCGTCAAAAAGGGTGATAGTTGATTATAAAAACCAAAAAGCAGGAAAACTTTACATGGGGCGAAGGGCAGAGAGGAACAAATATAATTTCATACATTTTTACTGTTAAGGTAGGATAGGGAAAAGTTTGTAAGAGTAGAATTAAGGCGTCAAGCAAAAAAGAATAATCAAAAAGAAAATTTCAAGTTATACTAGCTACAGTAGTATGTATCATCTAAAAACAAAAAGGTAACAAAAGTTTTTTGTTGATTATGGTGTCTGCTGAATTAAACAATACAAAAAATTTCTTTGGATTGTTACGGTTACCCTTCTTTTCCATTTTGTCTAAGTAAACAAAAGGCAAAATGAAGAATTGTAAAGAAGAGAATGATTTCCAGTTAACATTTTGGCTAACAGAACTTTCGTCATATTTATGTAGTATTTATAATAAAATGTAGGGACGAGTCATCCATTTCCTCTTAAAAATAATAAGTTCCGTCTAAAAGCAATAAATTGGCTAGTTTGGTAATATTTGGAATACCAGAAAATGTGATCTCATTGCTATTAACTATAATACCATATTACCACATACCTAAATGCTTGTTTTTCTTTTTTTGGATTACCATTCAATTGTGCTGAATCCTCAAAATATGCTTTTCGGCCCAAAATCTTTATATGGTCTTTTGGTTCTGAGGGATAGGTCTTTGCATATTTAACTTTCAGAGAATTTGAGGCTAATGAATTGTTACTGTACTTTTTGTAAAGATAAGGGTTGTTTTTATATTTCCTCTGTATATTAATTTACTGTACTTCAAATATGGCATTTATGGGTTGCCTTGATCTCCTTGGAATCAGCAATACCAGTTTTCAACTCCCATCTCTGTTCCCCACCAATGTACTTGAAGATGAGGAAGGAAATGCTTCAGATGAGAAAAGTTTTGAAGCTGTTACTCCAGAAAGGCATATTGAAGAAGCGAGTCCAGAAAGGCATCTTGATACCGAACAAGAAAATGTAACGGTTCAAACTTCTGAAAAACATCGACATGTCTTAGAAGACATTGATGGTGAACTTGAAATGGAAGATGTATCTCCGCCTCATGAGGTTGAAGTTGCAGTATCTGTTACAAAGTCCCAAATACATCAGCAAAATGATCAGCCACATCCCTCACATTTTGCCCCGCCATTGCCAGAGGACAGACCACCATCACCTCCACCTTTGCCTTCTTCCCCACCTCCTTCTTCTGTCTGTTCAAGAAGTACAGATGGAGTTATTCCACAGCAGCCATCTGGAAAGCGTGCCATCACTGATATTTCTGAACTACACTTTTCTGGCTCTAATAATGTGAGTATCCTTTATAAAAGGGCCTGTTTTATCAATGAAACTTTGTATATTGAATTCTCTTTTGTTTTCTGCACAGAATGTTCAGATTCAACAATCAAAGTCAATATCAATGCGGCCTGGTATTGCAAATGGCAGTTTTATGTCCTCCGAGACTGTGCCCTATTATGCTGCTGGACATAGTGGTCGGCCTAATCAGCTTCCAGCACCTGTCACTTCCGTTGGTCCTACTTACCGCAACTTTCCTGCTTCTCATTTGCCTATACATCCTCGAAATAGCTGTCCGTCTTTGGCCAACAACTCATTGAGCAATAAAGCTTATCATGTACAGCCACCACTCCCTCCACCGGCTTCAATTTCAAATCAGTTTTCTTATGTCCAAGTGGAATCACAGCAAAGACAACCTTGGAGGAGTTGTTCTTCATTTCCTGAGAGGTTCCAGTATCCAAATGATAATTATAGGGGAAACTGCTATGGCAATAGAGGTCCAGGTGGAACATACCATCATGACATGGTTGAGAGAGGTAAGTTTCCTCCAGTGCTTCACTCAGTTTGTTCATAATTTCATTAATCATCACTCTTAGTTTTACTTTACTTAGAGGGATCTGCGTAGGAATTCCTGAAATTCTTCTTTTTCTGCAGGTCATTCACATCGTGACAATATGGATATGTCACCTGTTTCTCGTTGCCACTATGGTCCCCCTGCAGAACCTCCACCAATTCCATGCAATGGATGGCCAGCTCCACCAAGGATATCCAATTACTCTTTGTCAAATACAAGACCATCAATGGGAAGTCCTAACTCAGGTGTTCCAGGAGGTGAGTTTATATTTGTGCAATAGTACTGCTTGCGCGCCATTTTTTTTTTTTTGAAAGGGTGCGCACCATGTTTTTGTTCGCTTCCTTCCATGCGGACAAGCGAGAATTCTGTCTGTATATGCTTAACTACAAGCACCATCTGCATGCTATTATAACTATAAAGTGTTGAGCTTATTATCATGTTTTCTTTGTTACCCTAATAACTTAATTTTATCTGCTTTGCAGCGCCTTTCTACTGGAGACCAAGATGAAGAAATTGTCGGCACCGTGTGGTATGATTCAAAATCTACACGTCCTGTCTCATGTTCAGTAATTTTATTTCATGTTACAGTTATGTATATGACTAACATTAATGTCTTTAGGTCTTAAACATCTTGACGTGGGCTCACCATTCTATGTCTAGATTCTAGAAGTTGCATCCTTGTTTTGTATGTTTCAAATTAGCAAAAGTTAATAACAAATATTCATGTGTTCTATAAGTCGCATCCTTTTTTTGTATGTTTCAAAATAGCAAAAGTTAATAACAAATATTAATGTTTTAAAAAATATATTCCAGATTTCCTTCTGATGTCTCAAGATCATGTGCGCGCTCAACCACAAATATTATTCAGTGACAGTTGAAGGGGGATCTTGCAAAGGTGTCGCCCAGGAGCACGGGATATAAAGCTGGACAAGTCGAAGAAATGCTTCCATGTATATATGTATTCTACTCTTATTCTGCGTATGCATTAGCGGGTAGAACGGTTGTGATGGGCAGAGCTGTATCATAGTCGGCCATCTCATGTATCAATTTTTATGCTTACTGTTAGATTACATCCCTTAGTTTTCGTCCCGGCAATCAAAAGGCTAAACACATATTCGCCGATTCTTTATTTTATAAGTGCCCTTCAGCAAAGTTCAAGGGCAGCAGTATATGCTACTGATATGTATAGCATTAACTTAGACCAGATCGGTAAGTTTTTTCCCTAATGGCAGGTTTAAGTCCTTCATTCATGGACTTGGTGTTTGGCATTCGTGCATCTGGAAGTTGTAAGAAACATGAGTTGGGAATGGCGAACTCTGCTTTGTCATATTTTGTGCAGGTTTTGCTTTCTATTCCATTTGTCTCATTTGGCCAGGTGTATGTGTAGTTCATGTTGTGTTGTGTAGCAATGGCACCGTGCCCACGGATCTCCAAATCTTCGTGGGGGCTTCAATTTTTTCAGATTTAATATAAATAATATTTATTTAGAAAAAGACATAGTAAAATGATAAACAAATATTTTTTATAGTATGCATTACATTTAAAAATTGAACTATTTATATAAGAATAAACATTATGAGATTGATATAATTAATTTCAAAAAATATCAACACATTAATAAATATATATACGTGTGTTTAGGGCGGGGCGTGACGATTCTTGAATCAATGTGCTGAGGGACTAAAGACCTCATCCCTCTTATTCTCTGAAGTTAGAAGCTTTGAATGGGAAATCTCTAACTTTAATGGATAATGTCATTCCTAATGTGCGTAGCTTTTTACTTGTTTGTTAAAAAAAACTGAGAAAGTGAAGGTTTAACCGGGCAGAGGACATAATAACTAAGAAAGAAAAGATTTAACCTGACGACGTTTGCTGCTGCTGAGTTTGATGATTAGATTGGAAATTTCACATTGCAAAGTTTGAATTTAAGTGAACGTCGTTTAGTACACAAGAATTGGGTATTCTTTGAAAGGAATCGCCAATTCCTAACTTACAGTGTATTACTCTCTCTCTCTCTACTATTCATGGGGGTTGAATTTTATTAATGTTAATAGTTCCAGTTAACAGAGGTTATCATAACCGATCGGTTCAACCATCGACCGAAGGATAAGGCGAGTTTGGTTCAACCGTCGACCAAAGGATAAGGCGTGTTTGGTTCACTTAAAAAATCAGAGATGTGTTTAGACTGATCAAAATAACAGTTGGACCAAGGAAACAACTTTTTTAAATGAATCGTCCGGTTCATGGATTGTTAAAAAATCCTAAAATCTAATGGTTTAACCCTATTGTTGGTGGTAACACACTTTTTGAGTTTTGAGTTGAAGTTAGCCTCTCTCTGGTGGCTCGTGGCTGACGACGGCTCAGACCTCCCCAAGCATGATGGCGAATCTCATACCTTCCTTCTCTAGCGAATCTCGAACTCTCTTTTTTTTTCTTGATTTTTGCTTCTTGATTTTCGTCCTTTGTCATATGGTCAATCTAATGTCCTCTAGTCATCTCACGTCTTTGGAAGGGCTTCAAGGCTGCGTGGCAACCTCCTGTTGGCACCCGACGCCCTTGGGGGCAAGCGCCACAAGGCGAACCCGAACGATTGCACGGTGCACATTGTTTGAATTTGATTTTACGAGAATTTGGCATAATAAAGTTTGCAATCAACTTGATAGAAAAAATATCTAAAGTAACAAAATTTGTTTAAAATCATCAGTTTTTATTTGCTTGGTTAAAGAAAATCACAATGGTATGAAATTTTATGGTCTAGACCAACTCATTTTGCAACAACATTTATTGCTTTAAAATGTGTTTATGACCATAAGCTTGATTTGCAAGCTTTAATGATAAGTGTGAATTTACAGGGTCAAAATAATATCATGATAAGAAAATTAAGATGGTCATGAATATTGTGTTGGATAGCAAATTTTGAAATGATTATGACGTTATTATACAAATTGTATCTCCTTTGATGCGTTTGTTAAGAATTATTGATGTTGATGATAGACCTTCTCTTAATTGTGTATGATGAAATATATAAAATAAAGAAGATCATTAAAAAGATATTCATGGAGAGACATGATAAATTTTTCATTATTGTTTTCCAAATTCTAATTGAAAGGTTTCTTAATTTTTTTTCATTGCTTATATTTTCAATTTTTATCAATGATGGCGAAGCTTTGAATTTAGTGCTCCATTAGTATTGCAATTGACAGTTGAATTATTAAGTCAAACAACAACTTCTTTAGGTTGTGAAAGAAATTAGAATGTATTTGAAAGAACACATTCAAAGACGAGAAATAAGTTAGAGAATAAGAGATTGAACGATTTTGTATATATGTTTATTATAATTTGAGTTTGAAAAATATATTTATTAACTTAATTATAAAATATAATTATTTAATTTTTTCATTAAATTAATAATTTATATATGGTTTTTTACTATTGTAGAGCTCGTAATAAGAACAAAACACTTCTTGATCCTATTAATTATGAGAGTATGAAAATGAATTATTTTTGGATTACGAAAGAGGAGGATAATCCATGATTTAATTATGATAGGTTGAAAAATATGCTTATAATGATATGAAAGTTGCAAGAATTGGTAATCGAGAAGGTAAAATTTAATTCTCATTTTAAAGTTGTTTAATGATTAATTGTTACGATGCTTGAATTTAACTTTCTATTATATATTTTGATTAAGGTGATGTGCAAGAAGACAATATGGATGCTTTAGACTTAAATTTGTATTTTTCTCTGGTGATGATGAAGACTATTAGAATAGAGATTGACGTTTAAAATTATGCATATCTGACTTTTTGAATATGAAATTGTGAAGTTCTTCATAAACATTGTTAGCAATTGAATACAATTTATATTTTGAATGATGACCTAAAAACTTCATTATTCTCAATGTTGATTTATTAGTTTCGAAATTGCAAATTGTAATTTATAGGTCTTATTAGACTATAAAAAAAGTTTAGTGTTATAAACTTTGATTTTATTACAAATTTGAAATTTGCACGTGATTTTTATCATCTTCTTTAATGTGTTAACCAAGGTTGTTAAGTTCGAGAGTTTAAGTAGATTCGTTTTCTCTCTTGTAAATTCGTATCGTAAATTTGTATCGTAAATTCGTAGAGTTTATGTTCCAAATAAATTAAATTATACAATGATTAATATGCATCTACAATATAAAATTATGTGCATATTTATGATCAAATATATAAAAATTCATATTTTACATTAATATGACATAAATATAAGCAATAAAAATAAAAACTATTACTTCTAACTATTAAGTAACTAACAATTTTATAATTTATTAAGTTAAAAAAGTAATGAAAGATAAAATTGCACTAAAGTTGGTTGCAATAATTTTACCTCATAATATATTATCTATGAACATCATTCTTAATTATTAATAAGATTAGTTATTATGAATCCTTTTAATTGAGAGTCTTCAAATAAATAACTCCTCAAAAAGTGTATAATATCAAATAGTGCGATCGATTGATTCTGCCATTTGCAGTATTTGCCATAAATTGATGTCATTTGGCCTGAAAATTAATCATAAAGAGCACTTAGGTAGAATCTGACTCATGAATGAAATATGAACTGAAATAACTAAAACAATGCATGAATTAATGTAAAATACTAGAAAAATAATATAAAATAGATACATGTAATATGTATATTTTTGCATGCATCAAATCCGACCGACCATCAGGTCGGAAGGGACCAATGGTAGGTTCGATCGACCTCCCTACATATTGTATATATCATTATAGATTTATATAATCGAGTCAATTGATTGATAACCTAGATCATGTGTTGCATGCTCAACCATAATAGGTTAAAATACTAATGTATTGATTGATTAAATTAGCATATTGGAGTGAAATTGGGACATCTATCGGATTGGAGGATAGATTGTCCCCATATTGTATTGATCCAAATATGGAAATTGGTGAATTACTTCACGCAAAGTCCACGGGAGAAAGGCATCTCATAGTTTAGCTAACTATATTGACGACCATGATGAAGCCAACTCTCCAATGATTATAAATGGCTCACATAAATTGATTGAGTTGAATATACGGTTGTCATTTGATGATTGATAGATAAATGATTCAAGGAACTTTATTGATATCAATATTGATGGATCACATATTCTTATTATTATTGAAATGTGCAAAGCTCATATTCAAATTGGGATGGCTTAAGGAAGTCACAAGATGAACTTATAATTATCAAATGATAACAAACATGATAAAAGTCTAGCATGAACATATTATTATTAACAAGGTTGTTAAGTTCGAGAGTTTAAGTAGATTCGTTTTCTCTCTTGTAAATTCGTATCGTAAATTCGTATCGTAAACTCGTAGAGTTTATGTTCCAAATAAATTAAATTATACAATGATTAATATGCATCTATAATATAAAATTATGTGCATATTTATGATCAAATATATAAAAATTCATATTTTACATTAATATGCCATAAATATAAGCAATAAAAATAAAAAACTATTACTTCTAACTATTAAGTAACTAACAATTTTATAATTTATTAAGTTAAAAAAGTAATGAAAGATAAATATGTGCATATTTATGATCAAATATATAAAAATTCATATTTTACATTAATATGACATAAATATAAGCAATAAAAATAAAAACTATTACTTCTAACTATTAAGTAACTAACAATTTTATAATTTATTAAGTTAAAAAAGTAATGAAAGATAAAATTGCACTAAAGTTGGTTGCAATAATTTTACCTCATAATATATTATCTATGAACATCATTCTTAATTATTAATAAGATTAGTTAAAACAAAATATTTAGTATTTAAGAATATTTTATTATACAAAATGAAGAGCCATGTGTATTCATATAGAATCGTATAAACTCGTAAAATCGTGTAAACTTTATAAGAGTTTACATAATTTTTAAAATTATTTTTTAGTAGAATCTAAGAGTCTAAGTTATTTAAGAATTTATGCCGACTTGACTCGTTTTGCTTACTTAAACTCTTAATTAGTTTGATTTAATACTATTATATTTATAATATTATTTTATTATAACCTATTCGACTGTTCGTTTTATCGATCCGTATTTCTGACAACCTTTCTCCAACTAAATAAGGCGGTAAGCTTACTTCAATTAATTGAGTAGGACATGAAAAAATATTTTTCTACAAACATTATTTTCCATATATTTTTGTTGATCATCCGGAAAAATGTCGAATGTGACAATGTTTAGCATAACTAAATTATATTTCTAAACTTATATACATGTTTAATGTACCTACTAACCATACAGTACTTTTAGAGATGTTGAACACTTATATTATCAATGATGAATTTCATAAATCATAATTTTTTATTTATTTTATGATCTACTGATAGTTCATAAAATTAAAAAGAAAAGAAATATGTAAAATAAGGGAACTGAACGTGCCTAATAATTTCTAAAAGTCACTTGACTCTGAAATTCGTTATAATGTCAACGGAAATTAAAGATGTGATGTTCATGTGTCAATGCATGCAATAAAATGATTGAAGATACGAATATTTGGGATATTTTGAATCTGGAGATCACTTGAATAAATTGTGATCCAGATTCACTTGAACAAGTGGAGATCACTCGTCCCTGTTTGATGTATCGACCTTGATACAATATGCAATATATAAACAATTAATGAAGAAACAAATAACATAATAGTTTCAACGCCACTTTATTCATTTTGAAAAGCAAATGACGTGTCATTTGGATTTATATTTTTCTCAAAATATAAATAGGAATCTAAAACAAGTAATTTCAATGATTGCTCAAATACAAAATAATATATTTTTATTTTAAAAAGATCCTGAATTCTGCATAATCCAATTGAAATTAGTCGAGAGCAAACGACTCTAGATTTTTTTTAATGAATTACTAATAAAGGAGATCTATCTCATTTAAATATGAAATAATTAGAGTTTGATTAGATCTCTGATTGTTAAGGTTAAGAAAAAGAATCTGAAACAAATATTTTTTTCTCAAAATTATAATCTTTCTAAAACAAATAATTTGGAATTATATTTTCTCAAAATATAAATAGGAATCTAAAACAAATAATTTCAATAATGACTGCTGCATACGAGACACAAATTCAAAATAATATTTTTTTATTTAAAAAAAGATCTGAAATTAGGCATACTTTGATACAATTGAAATTAGTCTAGAGCAAACGATTTTAGATATTTTTTGAATACATTATCGAAACATATTTATGTATAATTAGATGTGCTATGAATAATCAGAAAAGCTTAATTTAATAGTCCTTCCCGTTATTTGTGAGGTTCAACACGTGAATAATTAAAAAAGTAAATTAATTTTTATTACATAACAATGACTCAAATTTAATCTTAAGATCTCTAACTCTGATGTGATATAAATTAGACGCGCTAATAACAATATTAAAAGTTTAAGTCGATAAAGTGAACAATATCTTCATATTTATAATTTTAACAATTTATCTTATTTTAATATGAAATAATTAGAGTTTGATTGGAATTTTTGTTAAGGTTAAGAAAAGGAATCTAACACTTTTTAAAAGGTGAACTAAAAAAAGAGAACCTCTTTTTTTTTAACTGACTAGCTTCATAACTTTACACAACAGCAAAAGGAAGGGCAGTCACGAGCATATGTCTCGTGAACCCCAACCAAACCAACATCACCACCTTCCCATCTTCTTACCAACCTCAAAATGTAGTAAGAATTTGACTTCATCCAAGATGAATTGAAGGATCCAAATAATCAGCTCTTGAGGCTTCCAAAAGGGCATCGAAGCGACCACTCCGAGCTGTGCTGACACTGATCAGTGACATCGGGCAATTAATGGAATTTCAGGATGACCCACATATCAGTAGCCATTAGGCCTTGGAACAGGTCTCCATGGACTGGACGCTCTGCCTCCGGAGTTCAGGGCTGTGTTCCATCTTGTGAACCTCACCATTCCAAGTGATCAAATATTAAAGTTTTCGAATGAATTCGATTGATCAGAACCAGAAATCAGTATTAGAAGTAATTCGATTAACCGAATCGACTTAATCTGACAATCTGTAGCATAATTAGATTATATTTCTAAACTTATATATATATATATATATATTATAATTTATGCTTCTATATAGTATAGTTTATATATAAAAAATATCATTTGTATTTCACATTGTTATATAAGAAAATAAAAAATAAAAAATGTAAAACGTAGGAGTGTGATTCATACTTCTCTCTTATTACTTATTAGTCTCACTCCAACATCATGCAACACCCAACAGTCTCCCATACATTCTAGCAATTCTAGCATTGTCTCCGGAAAAGAAATTGCTGTTATTTCTAGCATACATCACGTATTTGTTATCATTTTCGTTACCGCTTCTTGAAGATCCATGATCATGGAGATTTTGTTGCCCTAAACAATTTATACACAAAACCTTTTGAAAGTGTGGAATGAACTCTGAGGGTAGTTGATTGGAGGAACAACAAGTCCCAAAAAAAACATCGGAAGGACCGAGGGGCTTTCATCAAAGATAGTCGGTAACACACTTTTTTTTATTTTAAAAAAAATAAAACTAATAAACAATATATTTTGTCTATCCAATTATATATATATATATATATATCGCATAATGCAATACATTTAATAAATAAATAAGATTTAAGATTTGCGAAATCACTAGAATGAATAAATTTTAATATGTAAAAGAAGTATCATACTCACCCCAACTTATGCTATACAATATGCACTGTGCTCATTATATGAGATGCACAATATGTCTTCAAGTTTGAAGCCTACAAAATCGCTTGAAGAGTGTAAACCAATATGGATGCTAAACCTATCATGAGATGAATCATTATCAAATAATTAAAAAAGTTGGACAGTTGCTTAGGTCATTAATGCTTCTTCCTCTTGCCTAGAAGCTGTATAAATAAAAGAATAAAATAAAATCTTATTGTATTTTAACAAATAAGTATTGTGTGATGATTATTTTTATAATTATAAAAATAATTATAATAATGTTTTTATTTGTTTAAAAAATATCCATAGACAATAATTATTCCTGAAGTCCCATTTTCTCTATTATAAAAAGGAGATCAATGAACTTACCACAATAATTAAAACATAGAGATGCAGATGACAATGAAACTCGAAATTGTTTTCATTCTACCAAGTTAAAAAAATGTGTCATGAATCCAAGGATGAGGCCATTGTTGAGTCACTTTGATACTAATCCCCTACACAGTTGCTGTGCAAACAGTAGAACAAATCCAATAATTAGTTTATAAAGGTTGAGTGAGACTTATATTCTGTTTTGTAATCAAGAAAAAAAAGTCCTTTCTTTCTTAAAGTTTGGAGAACTAACAATTCATTTTCCAAAATAACCAATTCTCTCTGCTCTAACTATTGATGAATTTTTGAACATCATAAAAAAGAACTAACATGCACTCCACATTAAGTTACAATATCTCATCTCATTAATTTCACCATAGAAAGCAAATATATCATCTCATTGAAAGCTCAAATTGGTCTCCAACCAGTCCCTCAAAAAACAGCTGCTACAATGAAGACCACAAAAGATAGAAAAATAACAGAGCAAGAACAACCAGATGAACTAACACACCATTATTACTACTACTAGTAATACAAACAAGTTTCCTCAGCATTAAGTAAGTTAACAAAACCAGTGTAACAAAACTCACATCATGCTCAATCAATTGCTCAAGAGTACAAATAGTACATCAAAAACAGGGCTCTACATCCTCTCTACTCATGCATGGGTTGCGTGCAGGGTATATGATGTTGAACAAAAGCAATGGTAAGGGAAGAAAACGCACTCATCGGCAATCCAGCAAGCACTCAGCATGCAATGTGCCCGTCGTCGTCCTCTTCGTCCCCCGCTTCTTCGTCTTCGTCGTCGTCGAAGTCGAGGCCCTCATCGCCGCCGCCCTCCTCGTCGGACGACAAGTGGGCCAACCAGCAGTAGCCGTGCAGGTGGCCGTTGACGCAGACGAAGTACTCCAGGCTGCCCTCGTGTGTGCCCAGTCGCCTCGAGGCGCTCCTGGGCACGAGGCCCGCGGCGGTCATGCTCCATACCCTGGCGCCGCAGTAAGGGCAACGGACCTTGGTCTCCAGCTCGGTCTGCTTTCCGATGAGCCACGCCCGCGTCTTGGACCGCATGAAGGCCCGGAACACCCCGCGGTAAGCGCCGAGGTCGTCGTCCCCGCCGCCGCCGGATGCGGGCGCCGGGTGCTCGCAGGGGTCNACGCAGACGACGCGCGGGTCCCAGTTGAGCCGCTGGAACACCAGGAGCAGCACCGTCTCGTCCTGGATCCCCGTCGTCACGTCCTCGGCGACGGCCCCGGGGCCGAATCCCCTGCCGCCGACGATGGCGATGGCGCCGCTGTTGGTGAGTAGGTTGCAGGAGGAAGGGGCGGCGGCCGAGGGAGTGGACGGGGTGGAGGACGAGGAGGCGCGGCCGCCTCCGCCGGCGCCGCCGATGCCGGTGTTGGGGTGCTTTCTGTACCTCTCGTTCATCTCCTAATTCGGCAATGATGACGATCGCGCTTGTTCTGTATGTAAAAATGCCTCTGTGTGCGTTCTGTTCCTTTTTTGGGGTGTTCGATGGGCGGCGAAAGGGGAACGGAGTTAAAAGCTTTGCGCGCGGCGTGGGCGCAAATGTTGGCTGGTCGGCCGCTGGCTTTTGGTCACATTTCGTTGCCTGCTCGTGCGTGCGGAGGAGAGAGAGAGAGAGAGAGAGAGAGGAATAAGTATGAGAGAGTTAACTTGTAGTAGCAAGTAATAGTTAATAATAAGTTGTAGTTTGGGATATTTTTGTGGGAAACGAAGGCGGTTAGGCGCTTCGTCTATTTATGGATGACCAATTTTTTGGGTTAACTTTCCATTACCCATTTATAGGTTTTGTTCTCCTGGGTCAAATAAGCGTACTCGACCGGACCAGACCAAATTAGACCGAAAACTTTTAGCTGGTTCGTTTATTATTTTTCTTTTTAATATTCGCTCGGAGTTATGAAGATTTAGAGCTAGCAGCAAAATAAATTTAAAAATTAAACAAAATTTAACTAGCATTGCTAATTTATTTTGAGATGAAATTATTAATGTTAAATCGTTTACAGGAATAATGTTAGTTTGTGATAGTCTTACAATTAGACCAGTTGGAATAAACTGTTGGTTGTCGTTTTGATTTATTTGATAACTTCTTTAGCTTGCACACTGTGACTGGTTCAGGGTAGGGTATTGATCCACTCAAAAGCACAGTTTCTTTTTGTACTAGGGAACACCAATTATAAATATTTGACACCATCCTAGTAAAAAAAAATGTTGGTTTTAGGTAAAAGAATCATTTTCATAATTTTTATGTTTAGAAAGTATGAGAATATTTGGCAATAAAATTGTACTTTTCACTTATGACAAAGGCATACAACTTAAGATAAAATGTCTTCCTCTTTTATTAGTGCAAGAAATTTTTTTATTCTCATACGGTGATGTATAACAAATTAATTTATATTAATAATGTATTTTTTACGAAATCAATTAGTGAGAAATAATAAAAAAATTATGTTATTAAGAAATTTATCTATTTCATTTACAATGGAACAATGACATGAGTTGTCTACCATAACAATAATATATTATGATTTATTATATTATTCATATTAAGTAAAAAATATCACACGCAATTTAAGATATTTTTTTACTTAAAATATGCACTCGGACGGCAACCGAAATAATATGAAATAAAAAAAAATAAACAGACAATCATAATTATTCATATGCCCATTGAGAATGTATATAAACACTGATGATAAGAAAAAAAATTTCTCCATCAAAATTATAAACTTTCATACAAATTTAAATTTAATATAAATCAAAATAGAACATAACTAAAAAATTATGATCCAACATAAGAATTTTTATTAGTTAAAATAATAATAATAGAGAACAAATTTTATATGTTCATATAAATCTATTGATGTGAGCTTATGAGTAGAAATTTATACTGTAATATTTATATGTAATGTGAATAAAAGTGAATTACGTTGTAATTAATAATATATTATTATTATTATTATTATTAATATGAGAAGTTTTATAATGAAGAAAATAAATGTTTTTCCTAATTCCATTTGGATTTTGGTTGCAACATTTTGCAAACTCAGTCTTAATTGTCACTATAAATGTTATGTAGCATCGCCTTGTCACAATCGAAGACCTTCTCCCTAATTAAGACCCGACCCGCCACCCGGTTCAGTCCTTGCCGAGTCAAACCGCCCGCCGAGTCACAAATGACAAAACGACAACGGGAAAAGGCAGCAAGCAACGGAACGGGAAACGACGGTCGGCCCAAACGAAAGCCGCTCCCTTTCCGCCCTTCGTCCGTTGCAACGGAACGGGGGGCGACGACGGACTCGTGTCGCGCGGCGATACAAGAGAACCTGCGACACCCCTCGCGACGCGACGCGTGTCGAACTCTAGTTGGTCCATGTCATCGCGTTCGCTTGTCCCGCATGCCCAAACGCGGCTTGCGGGACACGGGATTCGAGGGACGCGTGGCGCGATTTGGAGGCAAGTGCAAGGCGATGGACTTGCACAGCAGACCTCGGATCGTCACGTGTTGTTCTCTCATTGGCTGAAACCCACGTGTCGTTCAGGTGCACCATTGACGTGTCCTTCTTATTCACCGTACACGTATTGATGGAGAGGTAGCAGGATAAAATATTAATAATATGTACTTGTGGAACTTTCTTAAATTATTAAACTATTTTTTTTTAAATGCTTTTAAGGGGTTCGTGGCATGGGCCCCATGTTGGAGTAGGAATTGTGGGATTCCTTGCAATGGGAGTAGAACAGGGATCATGCAGATAGTTTGATGCGTTTGTGTTCTTTCTTGCCAAGTGTGTTTTAGATATTTTTGCAGTAAAGGTTTTGTTCTGATTTGTTTAATAGAATCTAACGGACTAACATAATAATAATAATAATAATAATAATAATAATAATAATAATAATAAGTGGTTTTGGGGCATTGGGCTTCTCCTTCTTTCGACAGATGTTGGGGTTTGAAAGCTTGTTAGTGCATCTGTGTTGCATTCGTTAGTCAATTAGTGCTGATCAAGTAGTGTTTTTATGAACATTGAATTATTTTGGTTATTGGTACATCAACTTTAGAATTATAAAATTCACACTGAATTGATCGATCAGACCGATCAAATTACTATTTGGGTCATGGGTCATTACGAAATCGAAGAGATTTTTAAATTGATTTGGATCGGTCAAACTCAGTTAAAACTCGTGTTCGACCAATTAAATTGATGATTTTGGTTGAACTAGATGTATAAATAAAAAAATATTTAGTTTTTTTCTCAAAAATCCTAAAAAAATTGATATTAAAACCGGATGGATATTATTTATTTATTAAATTTATATAATTGATTAAATGCTAGAGTAATTAATTATATTATTATGGATCATATGCTATTTTCTTAGGTTTCATTGTGTATTTAATTTAATTTATATTATTTTGTGAAATTAATCTAATTTTAGTTATTGAATATATTGTTATGCATTATATGTATCATTTTTTATTTTTTATTAATATGTAACATAAATTCTAGTCATTAATATATTGTGAATTTATGAGTTGGTATTAAAAAATTGTACATGTTGTAACTTATGTGACATATTGTATTTTAATTTTAACATGTTAATTATTTTAAATATATTTATTATCAACCGGTTCGATCATCCAATTTAAATGGTTCGACCTGACCCAACGAGTTATCCGGATTGACGTCCAATCCAGATTTTACAACCTTGATTTGGTAAGCAGGATCTGTCTTAAGTTGAGGGATCGAAAGTTAATAGCCCCAAATTTGAGTCCCTGAGTTATCAATTTGGCTAGAGGATTATCGTTTTGCTCTTTGTTTCAACTCTAAATTAATGATGTGCTAATAGTCCTATATACTGGAGTTTCGAACGGGTACCAAAAAAAATAGTTGAGAGAGATGAGAGATAGGAACATATAGACCTCTCTTGAAAAGGTTTTTACATATGGATTATGGAATGAACAGTGATTACCTATAAATGTACTACTTGGTGTTATTTACTATTCTAAATCTTTGATATAGAGTAAAACACATTAAAATATTAAAACTTGACATATATTCATAATTTTCGCTATGTGACAACCCGAAAATACATAATGCATTTTCGTGGTCAACTTTTGACGTAAAAGAAGGAAAATGGAATGTTATTATTTATTATTAAGGCAAAATTGGATCATTTTTTATTTATAAATATAAAACTACATCTTTAATATTTAAATGAATTTTGCAACTTACTACACATATGTGCCCTCTAACTTCTATTTCTAGCTGCATGCCTGCTAATGGATTTACGGATGTGTGAGTTAAAACCATAATACCTCATTAGCATCTCTGTACTATTAATTTTAATATATAAGAAATTTAATAAATCACGACAAATCCAGAGCAAAAAGGCTAAAGAATAACTTTGTGAGAAATAAAACCTTATCATTTCTTATTTTGTCAACCATTCAGTGTTAAGAGAAAACTACAAAATTAATTAATCCGATAAAAGATTATAATTTAAATTAACTAATTATATTTTATGTTAAAATATAAATATTAAGGTATTACTTTTTCTAACAACATAAGCTTTTACGATTACTAATAATATCTAATTCAATATGATATATAGATAAAATTTTTGAGTTTAAATGTCGATGAATTTATATTAAAAATTAATTTTCTTTTTTAGTCATTGAACTTTGAGCTAAATCATTCCACGTAATAATAGTAAGAATATAAATATTAAGCCATTATTTTTATTATTTATTTATTTTTTTAAAATTGTTGATAAATTATCAAATTGAATTTCTTCTGATCTTAATATTTTAAGATCCTAACAAATAATCCGGGAGGTCCTACTATAAAGATAATATAAAAAAATAAGAAAAACGTACAAAATTTAGGATCATTCATAAGATTTTTTTTTTCTTTTCTCCTTTGAATTTTTAACCTATTGAAGTTTAACTTTCTCAGTTATTAATCGTTTATTTTTTTAGTTAATGTATTTTTTTAGTTAAACGGAGCTCTAAGCTCGCGAGCTTGCAAATGAACTCGTGTGCGCGGGTTCACGTGTTTGTTGCAGTTCCATACTAGGCTGCATTTGGGAGTGCTTGCTACTTTACAAAAAGCTCAACTTACTTTTAGATATGTAGTTGTTTGGTAAATATTTTTTAGAGGGCTTTCTCTTACAATTTTTGTAAAACACAACTATTTTTTTTATTTTTTTAGAAAGTTGAGAAATGATCCTGTGAATCAAAGCTCTGTGGACGAAAGCAAATCAGCTTTTTTTTCAATTTTTGAATAACTCCCAAACGCAGTCAAAAGACCAGAGAAAAGCCAATTGATAATTAAATTCGGTTGACATACTTAATTAGTAGGAGTGTCTCCCGGACGAGAGTCAGTAGCATCGAGTTTGAGTCTCAAAATCGTCAATTTGATTAGGAAAATATCATTTTACTGCTTCTCTCGAATATCGAATTAGTCAAGTGCTAATAGTTCTGAAGATTAATGGAGTTTATAAAAAAAACATGTTGGCCCGAAGGATATTTTGATTTGAAAAATTAACTAATGATCAATCATACAAGACGAAAAAAAATTGTGTCAAAACTTAAAAATATTGATAATTAAAATAAATTATATAATTAAGTAGGAACGAATGAGTCATTTGAAGCTAATAAAATAATTTAAAATTGAACTCATCGTATTTAATGGGTTCTAAATCTTTATATCCATCTTATCTTGTTTCCCAATCTAATCATAAATTAAATAATGAGTAAAATAGACTTTTATATTAAATAGATTTTAAATTTCATTATTTAAATTTTCTATTCAAATAATATATGATTTATTCAAATATGAAATTACTAATAACTCACTACACTTACTCCATCTTTTATCTTACTTTTTCATTGCAAAATATCCAAACAAAACTTTAGGATTAAGATGCGAAATTCATTATATTTTAGAAGAAAAATAATCCTAAATTTTATTGTAAAAGAGTTCCAATTCAATTTTTTAGTCCATTAATTGTAATATAGTGGAGTAATTTTCATCAACTAATCTTCAATTTTCACATTAGCTTAAATATACCCTCTAACTTTGATTTATAACAGAAACACCCTTCAAGTTTAAGTTCGTAACTCAATTACCCCTTTACCTATTATAGGAAGTCACCTATATTATTATTTATATCGTCTTATTTTTTATATTTTAAAAAATATATATTTACATACCATTGATAAAAAAATAAATTTAATGATTAAAAATCTTGGTAGAACAAAATATAAATTTATTTAGAATCAATCAAAATTTCAAAATATTTAAAACATCAAATTATGAATTACTTATCAATAATATCAAATTATAGCATAATTAGTTCAAAATATATATTAAACTATTGGCATTCTTATGTGTATAGTTTAAAATAAAGGTAACTTTTTCTTGATTGTGTTTGCAATATGAGTTCTGAAATTTAAATTCATAATACATAAAAAATGATTATTTAAATCGATTGAGTTTGTCTAAGTTTTGATTGAGTTGAATTTTATTTTTTTAGTGACTTGGGTCATGATACAATTTAGTTATTGGAAATTAAATCATTTTTTTATCGAAATCAATTATAGAATTGTTAAATTAGTATCAACTGATCGTGATCACACATGTACTTAAAATTAGTATATTAAAATATGATAAAAAAATATGATTTTTAAAATATAAAAATGAGATGACACAAATAGTAATATATATAGGTGATTTCCTATAACAAGTAAATGGGTAGTTTAGTTACAAATTTAAATTTGGAGGGTATTCATATTACAAATCAAAGTTAGAGGATACATTTGAGCTAATACTAAAGTTGAAGGGTAGTTGATGAAAATTACTCTAATATAGTGCCACTGCATATGTTCTCTTGTTGTCATCTTAATATTGGTAAGATACATATTTATTGATAATTATTTAAAACTTAATTCAGTGATTTTTGTGGGGGTCGAGCGCAAAGCTTTCGAAACTTAGACGACTCTAAATTTTATATTTCCTATTTTATATTAGAAGTCCTATATAAATTTTCTAAAGTTTGAAATATTCAATATCTTGTATCATATATTAATTTTTTCATATAAAAATAAATCTAGTCACCATCTGAAGATAGCTTAGTTATGAGTAAATCTTATTAAATTTTTATATCTTCTTTATGTGATTTCTCTCTTTCATCTATTTTATACAATAATATCAAACTCGACATCTATAAGATTTTTTTAGCTCGAGATTAATAAAAGAATTTTTCTTTCATAATTTACATCAAATCCTATAAGATGTCCATATGTTCTTACATAAGGCGTTGACATGTATGGATCTCTACAAGAAAAATTCTATATAGTTTTAATTCATCATCCTAAATAATTCTCCTAATACTCACACGATAAAAATGGCCCATAAAGTCAATTTATTTATAATGGATGCTATTGTGAGGTATTAGGATGATTATTAAGCTAAAGTTTAGGATGATATAGCAAATCTCTCCCTACAATACTATAACGGTTGCGGAGCTCTTGGCATTCAAGGCAACGAGGCATGGACTTCGAGTGACACACTTTTAAGTCCTTCAGTTTTATAAATTGCATATGAGATATCAAATCAAGTATTTCGATAGAATGTCATGTCTCTTCGGGTAGGGGAAGACCCACGTTACGCTGGGGTGGGAGACCCCCAACTTTTTACTGTACAAGTATAATAATAATAATAATAATAATAATAATAATAATAATAATAATAATAATAATAATCTAATTGTTAAAGTGAATAAGGATTTAATTAATATCTCGAGATTTTGATTCAACTTTCACTAATATCTTTTTATTAATAATATATTTTTATATATTTCAACTTCTTTTAAATTTTAATAAATTATTTTTGTATATTTTAGCCCCCTAAATTTTAATCCCCATCCTTATGCTTTGGGGTTATCATATAATTCAACGTTTCATGAAAAAAATATATGTTTGAATGGGTCATACTCAAATTATCGGATCCTATATCATGTTGAGCATGAATTTTAGGCACAATATGAGATAGTCCAAGCACGAAACTGACTTGAATTTATTGGCATGAGAGAAGTCCCATCTTCTCTTTTCTGTGTCATCTCTTATTTATTTTTAGTCATGTCTATAAACGTAATTAAAAAATATTTTCTCCTTTGATTATTTTGTAAAGAATATTTTATTTCTCAATATGTTTAATCATCAAGATAATCTAAAAAACAAGTTATATTATATTTTTAAATATATTTTTCCTTCTTTCTAAATGTCAACATTTTTTTCTCTGCATATCTAGTATCTATATATAAAAATGTTAATGAATTGCATCATGATGAAATTTGAATTTTTCATCTTGACTCGCCTTAGAATGATTTAATTTATTATTTCTTTTATTGTTCCATAATATCCATGATTACTAATGGGTAATATATTTAACAAAAAAAATATACATTCAAAAAATTCGAACTCGAGACATTTTTAAATAAAGAGAAACTCTTTTTATCTTTGTTAGAACCGGATCAGATCGGTCGGTTCAATCGGTTCGACCATCGATCGGGCCATAGTCCGATCCTAGTTCAATAGAAAAATCGAGCAATGAGTTGGACCGATCAAAATCTGTCAAAAACCGAAAAACTAAGGATTGAACTGCTTTAATCAGTCATTTTTTATGAATCGGCCGGTTTAAGAAATAAAAAAGAAAAAGAAAAATTGGGTGGAAAGAAAGAAATGAGTTTTGAGGATAACGGGACAATGAATAAAATTATAGTTTAAGGTCTTTTAAATCAATTTTTATTTTTATTTTTAATTATAAAAGATTTATTTAATTGATATTTATGTATGGATAAATAATTATTTAAGATATATTTTTATTAATAATCTTTTTATCAAATAAGATATTAATTGATGATAACTTTTGAAAATAAATTTAATTTTCTTTCATATTTAATCATTTATTTGTGATTTCTTTATCTAAATTATAAATCATATTTTAGTTTAATATTCTTTTAATAGTATCTGGTTCGACCGTCTGATTTAATTTTGTGATGTCCGATTTGATTCTGACAACATTATTTTTTATCACTCTAAATTTTATTGATATTTAATTTTATTCTTTAAATGTATAATGATTTAACCCCAAGTAATTTTAAATCCTTTCAAATTTTGTGAAGTCGACACCTTGGAATGGTACCTTCACATGCTCCACGCGCACGGCGCGGCCCAAAAGGCAAAGCGCTCGCATACCAACAAACTCCAAAACAAACCAACGAACGGAGGCATTTCCAGATCGAACGAACGAGTGGAGGTCATTACGATACATCAAATCCCTTTCTTTCTTCACACTTTGGACTCCTATTTCTTCTCTAAGAGGCATTTCATCGTTCACGTCGGCCGCATCGCCACTCACCAGCGCCGCCTGCGCTTGCGGCCTCTCTCCTCTCCTCCTGTCGCCGCCGTCGTCCGTCGTCTGGCGCCACGCCCTGCTGCGGCTTCTTTCTTCTTACTCGCACTTCCGCTTGGATCCTGAGCTCGGGAACACCCCCATGTAATCCTCTCGGCTTCTCCTGATCTCTTTTGCACACATGATGATAACGTAGTCTTCTATGTTTCGAATTTGGATGCTTCATTTGCGTTATTCTTATTACAGAACTTGTTGAAGAGTAATTTTGCATCATCGGCCACTAGGAGAAGTAAGAGAAGTAGAGGAATAGAAATCTGAGTTATTTGATTATGGCAAGTAGTGCTCGGTTAATGCCTTCATGCCAGGCTGCATTCGGTTTACATGATAGTAGCATCTTTAGGCAGAATCATCTCTTGCTTTCGGCGCCGCGAAGAAGATGTGCTCTTGGTGTGGAATCCGGGAAACATGTGGTTAGTAGCTGTAAAATGTTGCGTAGCTTTGTTGTCTGTGCGGCTTCTGGGGGTTCCGTTGGGAAATTGATTCAGCAGCTGCAGCAGCAAGGGCCGGATGACGGCGAATTTCAGGTAGCAGAAAAGATGTTCGCTTATATGCTTAGGTCGGAGAATGGTTATCCTGTAAATGTGTTGGTGGGAGCTAAAGGAACAAAGTATACTGTGTGCATCGAGGTGTCTTCTGGTTTGGAGGATGATTTGATTCTCAGCTATGGCATGTTCCGATCAGACTCTTCGCGATTGTTTAGTCCCTCGGGTGCAGAGAAAGGAGCTGGTTCTACGAGAGTGCCACTAGTTCAGAAGCCTGAGGGAAAGCATACTGCATCATTGGAGCTTGATGGCGATCAAGCTCCTTTTTATCTATCATTTCTGCTGCACCCGTCCGGTGCTGTCGACGATGTAACATCAGGGATTAGAACTAACAGGAAAACACGATTCTGTGTGCCTGTTGGTCTGGGAGCAGGACAGCCAATGCCTTTAGGTGTTTCCAGTTCCGATGATGGAATGATAAATTTCTCTCTGTTTTCCAAGAATGCTGAGGGTGTGGTTCTTTGCTTGTATGATGCCAACACAGTTGATCCATGTTTGGAGATTGAGCTGGACCCTTATATTAATCGTACAGGTAATGTATGGCACGTCTCGATTAAGAGCACTGGTAATTATGTTAGCTATGGATACCGTTGCCGAGGGCCACTTTCGTGGGAGACCGGTGGCAGATTTCACATGCGCCATGTCCTACTGGATCCATATGCAAAACTGCTGGGAGATTATGTTCCTGATGAAGGTGAGAGAGTTTCTTTGGCAAAATGTCTTGGTTCCTTGAAGGAATCTCATAGCTTTGACTGGGGTGATGATCTCTTTCTTCAATTGCCAATGGAGAAGCTGATTGTTTACAGATTAAGTGTTGGTCGATTCACAGAGCATAAGTCAAGTGGTTTGCCTGAAGATGTTGCTGGAACTTTTTCTGGTGTTACACAGAAAGTTCAGCACCTAAAATCTCTTGGTGTTAATGCAGTTCTATTGGAGCCAATATTTCCTTTTGATGAGCAAAAAGGGCCTTATTTTCCCTACAATTTCTTTTCACCAATGAACTCGTACGGGAATAAACATGTTGCTGCTTCATGTATCTATTCTCTTAAGGAGATGATCAAGACATTGCATGCTTATGGTATCGAGGTCCTGTTAGAGGTTGTGTTCACTCATACTAGAGAGGGAGGAGATTCAGCACCTCAAATGATTTCGTTTCGAGGAATTGATAATTCTTCCTATTACACTGTTAATGCAAATGAAGGATTGCTAAAATGTTATAGCCCTGTTGTCCAGCAATTGATTTTGGACAGCCTTCGGCATTGGGCAGTTGAGTTTCATATTGATGGCTTTAGCTTTATCAATTCTTCTTTCCTGGCTCAAGGACCCTATGGTGAGCAATTATCACGTGCTCCTTTAGTTGAAGCCATAGCATTTGATCCAGTTCTCTCTAAGAGGAAGATCATTGGAGATTGTTTTTGCCCGCTTGACATGTCTTTCAGAGAAGTTCAATTTCCTCACTGGAAAAGGTGGGCAGAAATGAACACAAGATTTTGCAGAGATGTGAGGAACTTTCTGAGGGGTGAAGGGCTTCTGAGTGATCTGGCTACACGACTTTGTGGCAGTGCAGATTTATTTCTCTCGAGGGGACCTGCCTTCTCTTTCAATTATGTTACTAGAAACTCTGGACTCTCACTCGTTGATTTGGTAAGCTTTGGTAGTAGTGAGCTTACATCAGAGTTGAGCTGGAATTGTGGTGAAGAAGGTCCAACTAACAATAAAGCTGTCCTTGAAACACGGCTTAGACAGATAAGGAATTTCTTGTTTATATTGTTTGTCTCACTTGGTATTCCTGTTCTCACTATGGGAGATGAGTGTGGTTCCTCAACAAGTGGTTCACCAAAACTCATGGACAGGCAACCTATGAATTGGTCTACCCTTGGAACAGGCTTTGGTGGACAAACTACTCAATTTATTTCATTTCTTAGTTCACTTAGAGTGCGAAGAAATGACATCTTTCAGAGCAAATGCTTTCTGAAAGTAGAAAATATTAATTGGTCTGGTAGTGATCAGTCTGAACCGAAATGGGACGACCCAACATGCAAGTTTCTAGCTCTTACTTTGAAAGCATCCGACACTGAAATGCCAGATTCACATAAAGGTGACTTATATATATGTTTCAATGCAAGTGAATGCCTGGAGACAACTATTTTGCCGGAGCAGCCAGAAGGGATGGTTTGGCTTCGTCTGGTGGATACTTCCCTTGCATATCCAGGATTCTTCTCAAATGCCTCTAGTCCAAATATTGACAAGGCTATTGGATTATCTTCTTATGAAGTGGAACCTCACAGTTGTGTCTTGTTTGAATCACAAATGATCACAAGCTGAGATCATCTCTTGCTATTTATTTTTGTGTCTTTGCCAGTTCTATCAATAAAGAAAAAACCCCATAACATGCAATGTAGAAACCTACAGATCAAGTTAGTAGTTAAGAACGCATGACTTGTGGCTCATAACCAAGAGTATATGCCTTAGTTGGCCATGTATGATATGTAGAAACCGATAAATAAATGTGCATCTTTCATCTCATCATATTTGTTAATTATCAACTTGAGGTTTAGATCTTTACCTTTTCTTAATAATCTTGAGTTCCATTAACATGTAAATTGCATTCGAAAATGTGAAGTTTCTTAATCATTTGGTGCTTGAACTGTTCCAGAATGCAAGACAGAAGATTCACAAGACTTGGATTGATCATACCAGTGAATTAGGACACTTTCTAAGCTGGTTTTACCTTTTTCTCCATTTGTTTTTGCACAAACTTCCGACACGTGAGATTAACAAAATATCGAATTTCTTCTATTCTATTACGGTTGTTTTTCGGTGCGTTTGGCATTGGAACATGGGGTTCTCCGGGTTTCACTGATTTGATAGATTAATTTTAATGGCTGTTTGGATAAAGGTGGAATCAAAAGTAGGAACTAAATTGATGGGGTTCTAGATGTGTTTGGATGAAATTAGAATTTGAGAATGAACTATTATTTTAATTACTATTTTATCCACTTTAATTATAATATTATTTACGTATACATAAATATATTTGTATATAATGTCATTTATTTCTTTTTTAATATTATTAAGTTAATGATACAATATTATATTATTTTAATATATCAGTTTTTTGAAGAGGATGATTTTTTTATATTAACATAATATTTAGGTTAATAAATAAAAAATTCAACATAATTATGATAATAAAATATTTTTTTTCATTTTTTTATAAATTATATTTTTTTAATATTAAATATATCATAATTATTTGTATCAAGAAAGAAATAATTAATGTTTAGTGATTATTAATTAAAACCATTGAAATTAATGGATACGATATTAAATAATAATAACAATAATTACTGTTGTTTATAATTATAAAGCAGTTAAAATTAGTTAATTGCAACAAATGAAGTGAGAGAGAGAGAGTGAGTGCAGAAAAAAAAAATGGGGCCAGCGCAATTAGTGGAGAAAGGAGAGAGAGAGTGAGAGAAAAAACACGGGTCAGAGCTGGGTGGGTTTTAAAAAGAAGGAAAAAAAGGTAAGCGTGATGCATAACCGAGCGTTCCACCTTGGTGGAATCGCTCGAACCCCTCACACATGTTTGGAGAATCGAGGTGGAACCAGAGCTGGTTTTGACTCCGGTTCCACATTCAAACGCAGCCTTTAGTTACATGATGTGCTTGTGTTCTTTTACCAAATGCAGTGTCTTAAACTAAAACAATTACACTCATTGAAATATTATTCCTCCAAATAATGTGTAATCCTTTTTGAGAAATGTGACCATCCATTTGTTATAAAGATGCTGTTTTACATTACATGTCGATCAAACGATAGGAGCTCTTTGTTTGAATTAAATTGCACCCTCATGACTTTTGAACCAACGCCGAACTTTTAACATTTTTAAGTCCAAAAAACAATTCCACTCATCGAAATATTAAATAATAAAAACGATAAATCATAGATACCAAAGGTCAAAACAGTAACAAATATTTATATCATTCTAAATTCCAACACGACATGCCAATTTACCACTCGTAAAACTCACCTAAGCCGTTCTATTCGGCCTGTAAAAGTGGTGTAAACTCGAAACTTTTGTTCTGCAAGATTAATTTACAAAAACATCAAGCTTGTGAAGCACCAAGTCTCCAAGAACTACACATCTTTTGGACGGTAGGATTGGGAATTGGGTTTTGTCCATCAAAGAATTGGCACAAGCTAGAAAATCTGCTCTGAAATGCTCAGAAACTATATCGTTGATTTCATACTGAGATGAAAAAAAACAGCTTGGATTTCAGAGGGAAGATTCACCAATGTTTCAATGGCATTGCCGAATGAGATGAAAAGAACAGCTTGGATTTCAGAAGGCAGATTCACCAATGTTTTAATGACATTGCCAATTCCAGCAAAGATTCTACTAGACGGATTGTCTGCTGCTTCTCTTGAAACTTCAACCTGGTTGCAACTGATTCTGGATCAAGTCCTTCCGGAGGTTGGGCAGTGCCTTGTTCTGCCCGAACTTCTTGCAATAACTGATCAACCTCTCGGATGAAATCAGCTCTCAGTATCACATCATCATCCTCAGGTGGTAAGCCTATTCGGTCGTGATGCTGATCAAAAGTAAACACCAACAGATGGATCGTGGTATGTGAAGCATAAAATGGAAGTTTCAAGTGAAAAAGAAAAATTAGATTTAGGAAAGTCTACCCAATGTAAATGGTAGCTTTATAAACAAAGCAAGGACAAGTAGATGGAATTTGAAAACTGATTCAGTCCAGTGTTGCATACTAATATCCTTCAGCCCATGGCTTATGCCACTAGCATTCTGCGCCGCATGTCCCAAAATGTAGCTTTTCAAAGTCCATATTTCTAAAAATTCATGCTGATATTAATAGTCAAATAGTTATTGGCTATTAAATCTACTAAAAGAGCCAACATGCCTAATCCTGAACCTAAATGAGTGTAATGTACATGTCTATCAAAACAACATTTAACTGTTCCAGTGTATTTGAGCGCGAGTTACCAAAACAATTTCTAATCCAAAAAGAAGGCAGATATAATAGCTGATTATGTAAAATTGGTTAAAGTTCTTTTTATCCTCCCAAACAAAGGATCACAAGCACTTAGAAACTCTAAAATTAACAATGTTATCTTATTTTTCAGGCTTAGTGCATCACATTGTCAATTTCCTTAAAAAATGACAGAATGACCAAAATACCCTTCTCTGCAAGCTGAATAAGCTGTGAATGTGTTAACAGGAAGGAGGGTATTGTGATCATCTCTCGTTTTTAATGAAAATGAAACATTAGATGCATGCGGGACAAATTGTTGGATGTAATTTCTGATTATAGACTTTCTAATAGTGAGAGGTTTAATGGATAGTCACCAATTGGAGAAATCGAGTCAAGTATATGTGATCCTCAAATTTGGAGTGATAAAAAGGAATTGATCCTTTTAAATTCTAGTGAATAGCTAAAAGCGATTCAACTAATTGGCTGAGTATAAAATGCCTCATGTTCAAAGGACGATGTCATATCATAAAACATGGATACCCCTAGATATAAAAGTGACAAACTATTATCAATAAGCTCTAAGCTACTTCAAGTAATGAAATAACTACTTAAATAATAAAATATAATTTGGCAAGTTTGTTTATAATATCACCTCAATTAATCCTAACACACACTAGCACACATGCTAGCAAGTTCGATAAGACATCCATAGGAAGAAAAGAAGACAAAACAGACCACAGAAGAAAACTATAATGGATGCCCTAGAAAATTCATGGATATTCAGACCCAATATTCAATGGAAGTGCACACAAATAAAGTATATCACATTAGAAGAAACAAATTCTTTGGACTTACATTTTCCAAGACAAAACCGGAAGGAAGAAGCATAGTGAAAGGATCTTCCCTAGGAAAGGTATCAATCATGGTTTTTCTACATTGTTTCAACCAATCCTCATCGTCAAATCCATCATGGAGGTTCAACATGTCATTCAGCAGTCTCATGGATGGTGTAGATTCCCTCTTCAATATCTCAGTCTTCAATTTCAAATTTGGAGAGACACATCCAGCATATAAAGTAAACAAAACTTTAGTGCACTAGAGAAGCAAGAATAAAAGCTTAGCTAGCTGGAAACATAAGAATGGCTCATACCTCTATTCTTCTATACAAGAGGTCTAGGCTTCTAATCACATCTTTTTCATCCTGTATAAAATGCAAATAAATGGTTTCTTAGAAGATCGTACAATAACAACAACAACAAAGTCTTATCCCACTAGGTGGGGTCGGCTACATGGATCATACGACGTCATTGCGCTCTATCAATAACCAAATCTTTGGGTATATTATTTGCCAATAGATCTCGTTCTATTAGCTCGCCAAGTGTTCGCCTTGGCCTCCCTCTCCCTTTTTTTAATCGAACTCCAGATTGTTTGATCTATCCTCCTTACTGGTGCATCTAATGACCTTCTCTGAACATGACCAAATCATCTCAAACGATTCTCTACCATCTTCCCGCTAATAGGGGTCACTCAGACTCGTTCACGTATATGGTCATTCCTAATCTTATCCTTTCTAATATGACCACACATCCATCTCAACATCTTCATTTCAACTACCCCCACTTTATGTTCATGTTGTCCTTTCATAGCTCAATATTCACTACCATATAACACTGCTAGTCTTATAACGATGCGGTAGAATTTTTCTTTAACCTTATGAGGTACTTTTCTATCACAAAGGATTCCAGTAGCTTTCATCCACTTACATCAACCAGCTTGAATTCTATAGTTAAAATCATCATCAATCTCACCATCTTGTCTTATAATTGATCCCAAATATTAGAAGATAGTATAATAATGGTAAAAAATCGAGTAATTTTCGTGTATAGTCCCTCAACTTTGCTCATATCCCACTTTGGTCCCCGAATTTTAGTTTGTAACAAATTGGTCCCTTAACTTTGCAACTTGGTCGTCGAAAGTCTCTTCACCTACGATAGCAGATTTTTCTGGTTTTCACTCAACGTGGTAAAGTCACGTAAGTAAAAAGTAAAATATTGACGTGGAATTTAAATATTTTTTGAATAGTCCCTTAATTTTACTCGCTTTCCATTTTGGTCCCCTAACTTTAAATTATAACCAAACGGTCCCCTAATTTTAGTTTGTAACTAAATGAT
>LTAE01000276.1:0-10401 GCA_001647135.1 Pontederia paniculata | reverse complement strand
CTCCCTCCCTCCCTCCCTCCATCTCTCTCTATGCAGGAGCGCTTGCAGGCCTCTTTCTCCCAGCGCAGGTAGGAAGTTTTGGGCTCCTTGCTAAGGAGGTCTGTCCTTTTTTAGGGAATGTGAGAAGATGATTAAGGTCATGTTGTTAGGGATGAGTAGTTATTAATATTAATATTATTATTATTATATTCAGCTGCCTAGCATTTTTTTACGTTTTAGTTGAAGAAATTGCAATGTTTTATTTTTTCCATGCAAATTAATATATAAATATATTTAATGTCAAAATCTGGTAGGATCGGTTGTGTCGTGTTAGGTGTAGATGATTTCATTTTTCCGGGCTCCTTCTTGTTGAGTCCGTTTTACGTGTCTGACAACATTGATTTAGATCATATGGCCATATTGAAGTTACTTATTATGTCCTAGTGATTACTTAAAGCATAGTTTTACCTGTAGATTTGCTGCAAGTTCTGTTATTTCTTTAGAATAATCCTAAACTCAGGGTACTAAAATAGGACTACTGCTACAGAAATGTATTATATTTATCAACATTTATTAAGAAGAGAAGAATTTTGGGTATAGTTATACTTTTGCCTTTTAGTTTGAGCATATTCAACCTTACACCAGTATTGTGACCCGATTTTTCTTTGAATTACTGTTTATTGGTTAAATCATGAGTACAATTTGAAATTTAGGTGGAATGACAATAGTGATTGTCATAGAGCCAAAATGTTAAATGTCAATGGCGAGGCAATCTGATGTCTACATGTTAAAGGCCTTGGTAACTGTAATCTGGTTTTTTATAATTGACTTTTCTTGCCAATGTTACTTGATAGCAATTCAAAATATGTTTAATTAAGACCTTTTCTTAGATCTAGTGTGCATTTAGTTCGGCTGTAATGGAACTAAAATACATTTTTCTGTGTCAGGTCTGATTCATCTACTCACTATCTGTTGAAAGGTTATTCTCTATATCCATACATTACGAAGCTTCTTAATATTGTTGAAATTGACTTTACTATATATTTCTTCTACTTATCTGACCTTCGACAAAAGAAAAAAACTTCTGCTGCGTGCAATTCCTATGTTTTTAGATTCATGTTAAGCTATTTATCCACAAAACTATTGTGGTAGTTGTTCAGTTGGTCTTGCAGAAATCCATTTAGCTTATTTCTGAAACATGCATTTTGATAATAGAATTAACACTTTGATTCAAGGGATATTTTGCAGATTATACCTCTTTTTCTCTTTGGTAGGTAATAATACCTCATCTTTGTGAACTCCACCTTTCGAAAAATAGTGGCCCAGCTCCATAAAGCCCAATGTCACATGTACAGGCATGGAAACATCCTTCAGATTTTATTGTTTTAAAATTTTCCATTTTTAATTTTATATGCCACCATGGGGTCTGATCATGACAAGTATTTATTGCACATTTGTTTGGTTGTCCCAAGTCTTCTTCCAAACAGGAACAGAAATTAATGTGGTCACATTATTCAGTCAAAGCAATATAGCAATTCTTTGAAGCTCTGAGAAATGTCTGAACAAGTCTCCCTGTGACCCACTGTCGTCAATTAATTTCTTTACCATTCATAATCACACTGTATCAGTAAACTTTTTGGGTTCAGCGATTGTAACCATTATTTTTCCTCAGAAACTTCATTACGCAGTCATACCTGTTTCCTGAACTGACAACTCGTGGCAAATGTTTAAATTTCCAATCCACTGTTTGCTTAGTGGCATCTGTGAATCATCATTTCATACGATAGTTAGACAAACATGTTACTATATA
Organism: Pontederia paniculata; assembly: GCA_001647135.1. Lineage (NCBI taxonomy): Eukaryota > Viridiplantae > Streptophyta > Magnoliopsida > Commelinales > Pontederiaceae > Pontederia > Pontederia paniculata. The sequence goes on along the minus strand of LTAE01000276.1, from coordinate 8,612 downwards.
TATCCTAATTGAATGTGTTTTCTGCAGGAACATGAGCTTGGCACTTGAAGGGGGTGATCGATGATTGCGACCGGCCCCATATTCCCCCAAGACCCTCTTAATTGCTGTTGATTACCATGACAATTCACTATAACTCTAAAGACATTGTAAAGTGGTGTTATGACAGTCCAAAACTTGTCACAAACAAAAGAAAATAAGCTCTTTTACGAGGATGAGGTGGTCACCTCATTGCACATATGTTCTCTTTTTTCATCCTCCAAACTGTTAACATGCCAATGAATGATGATGCATAATAAAATCTGAGTGTCATGTTTGGGACAGCACTAATTTGAACATCTTGGGATACATTAAACTGCTCCCCCTTTTTTTTCCTTCTTTTTATGCTGGTGGTATGCATACCTATCTCCTTGCCATCTCATTCCCGCAATTCCTTGCATAAATTTTCTAAAGCTTGACTTGTTTCCTACTATTTCTTATCATAAAAAAGTTAATTATTTTTCCTTACCGTTTCAACATAGAAACACCAACCATCTCAATTTTTTTTTAAACTAATATAAGACCTTGTCCATATCAATTTTGGAGAAAAACTGAATTCTATAGAAAATAAAAAATGGAACAGATTTTATTTGTGTTTAGGTTTTATTTGTTAGGAGGAAAATAATTTCAGAAAACTCGATTTTTTTTCCACATTGGCAAATCAGAAAAAAATTGGCCAACAATCTTTTTTGTTTGAGCAGCAAGATGTAAACATTTTCTTAAAAAATGATTTAGAACTAAACAGAGGAAAATAGTTTTTTTTTAGAATTTCTAAAAAAACATTTTCCTTTGCAATTTATTTCCGGTTAAACAAACTTAGTCTAAACTTATGTACAGTGATGGGTTGTTCTACACATATCAAAAGATATAATATTTGTTTTCGAGCTCCGTGAATTCTATCTACAAGTTCTTTTAAATTGCCAAATGTAGGGAAGTAGGGACCCCTTCAAAACTAACAAAACAACTGATAAAGATAAGGGATTGAAGAACATGCCTATTTTTTCACTCTAGAGATAAAAGAGTTAAATCCACTGCAATATTTTTTAAAATGTAAAAAAGATGAGTGTCATGACATTTACGTGATAGTTTATTATCCATGGTGTGAAAAATTGCAATAACTTGCTCTGCTACCTAAGGCCTTGTTTGGATTGAGGTATTAGGGGGGAATAAGGTGGAAAATGAGTGGGTGGTGTTAGTTAAATCGTGTTTGGGTAAAAAATTTTAAAAGTCATGGTGTTTGGAGGGGTGAGTCACACCTCCAAATACCAAATATTTCATTCCACCAAATTGGTGGAATTAGAGGGAATGAAACTTTTTAGGCAAAACTATCCTTTTAAATAACTTTCTAAAATTATATCATAGTTCATTTAAAATGATATGCTTCCTTATATTATTTTGATTTATGATAAAAAAAAATTTGACTTGAGTTCATTTATTGGTTTAACTTTTTTTATCTTATTTTATAATTATTTAATACTTACATTTGTTTATCTTTTTAATGATAAATATATAAATATTATAATAAATCAAATAAATATATAATAATATTGTATTTATTAAGTGTCATAATTAGTAATATATAATAAAGGGTATAAATGACTTTTATTTAAATTATTCAAATATGTCATGATTTAGTTTAATCCATCCACCACCATAAAATTGTATCCAAACATGAGTTTAATAATAATCCATCACATTCCACCACCCTACCTTATACTCCACCATCTCACACCACCCCTCCATTAGTTAATTGCCAAACAAAGCAAGATAACAGACACCCAAAATGTTAGCAGATGTTACATGGTAGAAACAGCTTTTGGTTTTGGAAGTAATAGTGAGTTGTGAGGCTCTGTGTTGTTGCAGTCTCTTTGCTGTTGGATGAGGTAACTGGTGTAGAGCTTTTTGGACTGATGTCTGCTGAGTATTCAGGTTGAGTTTCTTTTGTGTCCTTTTCCTTCCCACTTTGTTCATAGAAAATTAAAATGCAAAGATAATGCTAGCAATATCCTTCTGAAGAGGGTGCAGTTTTTTTTAATCAATTTGTCTTCTCCTTCAGAGTATTTTTTTTCAAAAAAAAGTCTCATTAAAAATTATAATAATTTCAAAGACATCAATTTAAAAAAATTGACTCAGTTAAATACTAGTCTTTGATATCCAGAATCTTACATAGTGTGTCTTTCATATATTTTGGATTCATTCGTGTAACTTCTAATTATTTTTTTTATAGAACTCCTGCTGCTAGCTATCTTTTATGCTCTTATTTCGAATCATATTCATATACCAATTAACACTAATAATCCCTTATTTATTGAGTTTACTACATGATCCATGATTGTGACTTAAATTCCATTAGATAAGAGAGGAAAAAAAGAAAAAGAAAATGCATTTAATTTACTTGTGTTCAAAGTACTCGCATTTAGAATAAGAAGAGGGATTACTTTTGCATGAATTTGCATATGGTACGTTTTTTTGGTGATCTGAAATTCATCGATAATTCAAAATTATTAGTACTCGACTAATTTTCAATGTTTGGATGCGTGCAATAAAATTAACTCCTGATCAAATTGATGATTTCGGAAGCTCGAACTACTAACTCCTTCGTCCTTCAACTCTGGGACGCAGACTCGCTAACCATCTGTGTCAATTAAACTTGGTTTTTTTTCGAATGTGTAGGCTAAACTCGTGTTTTCATCTCCTTAATCCCCCAAAAAGAAAGTTTATGAGAGAAGAAAACTCAATTTGATAGTGAAGCATGACATTTGTGCTTCGCAGTTTTCATCATCCATGCATCAACAGAGACAATGCATGTCAGTTAATTCTGTTGATTCAACCGATGCTTATGTTCCCTTCCGAACTCGATCAGAAGAAAGAAATAGAAACAAGAAACCTGTTGAAGTACGTCTAAGAGTTTCTAAATCTCAGCAGCAGCAGCAGTGAACCAGAAGCAAAAATTGCAGCATCCTTGGCATGAACACAGGACTGGTCGCATTTATTACTGCAGCAGCAGCAGCCTGAAGCCAAGGCATTTTTCACATTAATGGCAACGGTTGGAGAGTGAGAGAGAGAGAGAGAGAGAGAGAGAGAGAGAGAGAGAGTCTTTGTAGTAGTGCAGTTGACCCTTCCGCCCACGAAGCACCTCCAGCAGCCTCATATAACCCTCCCTCATGCCCCCGACCTCCCTGCTAAAGCCTGCAGCAGCACGTCCAGCTCTTCTCATTCTCTCTCTCTCTCTCTCTCTCCTTCCTCTGCTCGTGAAGATAGTGGAGGTCGCCATGGACGTTTATCCAATCTATCCTACTGCTGCTGTTCCTCCTCCACCACCACCATTGCCATTGGCGCATCACCAGGACCACCAAGGCTCTTCAGAGAGTGGCCACAAGACGCTCTTCTCCTTGAGCACCAGCACCATTGTTCTCATTATCGTGCCTGTGTCCATAGTTCTCGTAGCAGCTGTTGCTGCACTCTGCCTTCTGCTAACGATGCGCAGGGCCAGGTCCAGGAAGCCCAAGCATATCATGATCAAGACCTTTGATGGCAGCTTCAGGAACAACAGTCTCGATCAGAGGAGCTTCGCTGGTACTCCCAATCTCATGATAGGATACAGCCCAGGTATTGTATCTATCATCATGTTGAGCATTCCATGGTCCTGGTTTTCGTCTCGTGAGATTGTTAATTGGGGTGTTCTTGTTCCTTGCTGTTGGAGAGCAGAGGTCAGGAGTTGCATTTATGGCGGCAAGCTGGGGTGTCCGCTGCAAGCTAGGAACAGGCGGGGGCAGGTGTTCACCTACAAGGAGCTCGAAGTGGCCACAGATGGCTTCAGTGAGAAGAATGTCATTGGGCATGGCGGCTTCGGGGTTGTCTTCATGGGAACTCTGAGTGATGGAACTGTTGCAGCCATCAAGCTGCTGCACAGGGAAGGGAAGCAAGGTGAAAGGGACTTCAGATTAGAGGTGAGTTCGCCTCTTAACCCCTTTGCAACTTTGTTGAGTGTTTTTTGTAAGTTCATCTCATTCTTTCCTTAAATTTGGCATCTTGGCCACTGGAACTTGAGATGTCTGGTTTTTGCAGAAGCTCATACCATTTTTCTCAAGTGCTGTTCTTTATCATGAAGTACCTCCAAGCAGAAAAGCATCTCTCTCTCTCTCTCTCTCTCTCTCTCTCTCTCTCTCTCTCTCTCTCTCTGAAGCTTCAATTTAGTTGCAGGAATTCACCAAATCCTGTATTCCTTAGTTCATGTAGTTTACTTAAGCTGGTAGCTTAGAGTTGGCTTATCCATGAGTCAGCATTCGAAGTCCAAATTGAAGGATGTCTGCACTTTCAGTGATGTCTGTGGAGGTCCAGCATGAGGACACATTTCAGAAGAATTCTTTACGTGTGTTCAAAGTTGAATTTTTTTGCAATTTAGATCCACTTGCTGTTGTTTATCCTCTCTCCTTCTGGCTTGAGTTTTAATGGAAGCTCATCTACTCCAACTACCACCAATTGAGTCTTGGTAGTGCTGTAAAATAAAATATCCATTTCCTGATCTTAATAAATATCTGGAAATCTTCTTTGCTTGCAGCAGCTTGTGATTTTCCCTCTTTTTTTGTTCAAAAATCAAGTAAGTACTACTGCACACCACTCATTTCTCATCACAATCTTATTCAATTGGGACACACAATTTGAGTTCCAGATGAACTATGGACCATGGCACTGGCTCCTGTCCTCCCCGACATATTAACTGTGGCCATTCTTTTCTCCATGATCTTCTAGCAATGCATGTGGCATTTAATTCCATGGTTGATCCTTGATGTGATTTGTGAAGACGGTTCTTAGTGGAAACATTGTTTTCAAACAATGCAGGTTGACCTTCTTAGCAGATTGCACTCCGTGTACTTGGTTGGCCTACTTGGCTACTGTGCTGACCAGCACCATCGGCTCCTAGTGTTCGAGTACATGCCCAATGGCAGCCTGCAGCACCACCTCCACCCGACCTCGAAGAACCAGGACAATAAACCCCTTGACTGGGGCAGGAGGCTAAGGATTGCACTTGATTGTGCCCGGGGCCTGGAGTTCCTGCATGAACACATAGTGCCAGCAGTTATCCACAGGGATTTCAAATGCAGCAACATCCTACTTGATCACAATTACAGAGCCAAGGTCTCCGATTTCGGGATGGCGAAGGTTGGGTCTGATAAGATCAACGGTCAAGTTCAGACTCGCGTTCTGGGTACTAGTGGATATGTTGCACCAGAGTGAGTGTTGTGGAGATAATTGTGCATCTACGTTTTATGCTGACATTCTAACACACACTATGTGATAATAATGTAGGTATGCTTCAACTGGAAATTTGACAACAAAATCAGATGTTTATAGCTACGGAGTTGTGCTCCTCCAGCTTCTCACAGGACGAGCACCTGTCGATATGACAAGGCCCCAGCGCGAACAGATTCTCGTCTCATGGGTAGGTATCTGTAGCTGTCATATGTGTGCTCTTCTTTAGTTTGCTTGATGGTGAAACTAAGTTGCATGTTTTCGAATACGACCAATATGTTTCCACCTAAATCCTGTAAAATACTGATGAAATCAGGTAACTGATTGAAACTTTCGTAATAAAATTACCAGCAGAAATTACTTTTGTAACTTCACCTTTGACAATCTTTAATTTACAGCTGAAATTTAAAATATGAATGCAAAAGACAGATCCTTCTCTAAACTAATAGTTCAAATTTCCATTTAGCTGTCTGCGGATTGGTTATAGCTGCATTATCAAGTAAAATATTCTCAGGGGCTTAAAAAGAAACATGTTACTTCAAGCACCTTTTTATTGTCCTGAAACAGAAAATATTATCTTTAAATTCATGATGTGAACAGGCTCTCCCTAGACTCACCAACCGAGAGAAAGTCGTGGAAATGCTAGATCCAGCACTGCAAGGCCAATACTCAAAGAAAGATCTGATTCAGGTCAGTTCAGTAAAATAGGTTCCTTTTGATCCGAGGATAAGACCCTTATGGCATTGTGCAGTTGGTGCACAGTTTCTCCTGCTTACAGTTGTGTTTCATATCATTTTCACACGACAGGTCGCAGCTATTGCCGCCGTATGTGTGCAATCAGAAGCTGAATACAGACCACTTATGACAGACATTGTGCAATCCCTCATCCCCTTGGTCAAAAACCAATTTGCACCTAGCCCCATAACTCCCTCCAGGGTTCATCATCAAGTTTGCATACCTATGTCTTGATCCAGAAGAGCATCCAGCATCACTGATTCACTTTCTTCAGGCACTTTCTATTGATCAGTGTCAGATGATTTGTATATCATGCAAGTGCAAGAGTCATGGAGATGAAAGTACACAATCCTTTTCTAGTCGGACTCCGGGAAGGCACAATCTATGATCAGCTGTTCAGACAATGCACAAGTTTGTCCTTTGTTATTCACACATTAAATGCCATGCATTTGGCTGCTTGTAAATTTCTAAATCATTTTGTTGTATGCTAAAACAACCACGCATTCATGATATGATCAATTATCGAAATGGCCATACAAAATCACAGTGCGTCGAGCATTTTTTATTACACTTGTGCACTCTACCTTTATATATTTATAACCAGTGCAAATAGATTGAGGTTCATTTCATTGCACAGTGATCATATTATACCTGATCCTCCGAATTAAACTACTCGGACCTGTTAGTCTTTTTATATCACCGATCACACCACCGGAAAAGTCTCTGTCCAAACTTTTCTTCCTTGTTGTTGATTACTCCTTAAAATCAGAAATGGAATAGTTAACATAGTGATGGAATAATCAGGATGCCCACAAAACAGTGGAATATAATTATCTTGTCTCATTGAAGCTATTTGCACCTGTAGACAGTTATAGTGACAATATGCCTATTCATTGTATGGTGATGAGATATGACTTGTATGGTTCAGAAATCACTAACAAATGGGTCCAAAACTAATAAATCTGTACAGTTGCAGATGTCATGTACATACAAATAAGTTAAGATCTGAATACACCATATGTAGTACAATCCAAGGACCTATTGCAGTTATTTTGGATCTCTTCCATGATTCTATCCTTCTTCTTTCCTGAAGTGTCAGGGAGCTTGCAATTATTTTATGGTCAATGAAAAGATGGTAACTGAAATGGAGAGACTTTACCTTGCAGAATTCTCTGAAACTGTCCAAAATACAAAAAAAGACTCACATGATGACATGAATTTGTCTGCAATGATGAAGCTCATCTGCATCCACACTTTGATAATCTGACAGGACAAACAATGAAAGAAAAAACAACATTATACTTTAAGCATTTGTATCACGTATACATATACGTATAATGTATATCAGATGTAAATGATAAGATTGGATTGTCACATACAAATATGAAGCAAGCAGCTGAGGTGACTTTGGTGGTCCTTGCTGAGGACAGAACAAACTATTCTGGCTTTAATTTGGACACATTTGATAACAAATTGATACCAAATAGATGATGTCCCAATCTACACAACTCATTTGTCACCTCCACTTCCGGGTGCCCTACTGGGAAAGGCAGCCTCGTCCTGTTCTACTGCGATGATGAGCTGGTCCTGTACATTTGCTTTACTTGTAGTCAGCTCTCTGTCCTAGTCCAGACGCAAAAAGAACAAAATCCTCTCCCTCTATTTTATCAACTGTAACTAGAGTTAAAAAGTGGTTCTGGTTAGATGTGTTAATAGTCCAAAAAAATCATTCCACACTTTCTTTACAGAGAAAAAAAGTTGATTTCTAATAAATTGATATTTTTTCGAATAACTTTTTGGACCTATATTTTTTGTATGATAATATATTTTAGAATTTTAGATAGCAAAATAAAAAAGTGTCGTGTAAAATAAATTTAAGGAAAACAAATATATTTAGACATATTGTTTTGCCTTTAAATTTTACAAATAAAACATAAAGCTAACACAACTATTTTGATTATGTCAAATATAAATTCCTATCATGTAATAAATAGAATATCACATCATACGTATTATTATATGAATAATAAAACAAATATAAAAAAAAAGTGTTGAATCTAGGATCCCGAGAATGTTTTGAATGATCACAAATTTGTAAGTGAACTCAGTCTGTACTAATGAACTTGTTGAGCTTACTTATGTAACTCAGAGTAGCGGTCGACCTGTGCTGAAGGAATGGATGACCAGTGCATACGTAATTTATATATGAAGAACCATATGTGTGCAGTGGATGTCTTTAGTATATGAAGAGGTCGACCAGTATCAGAGGGAGTGCATATGGAGGAGCTGGATGATACATGAAGGGATCAGAAGTAGACTTGTCGATCAGATATGAAGAGGTGGACGACCAGAGAAAAGGCTGAACTGAGGAGGTCGCTCGATGATTGATGAATGGGCGACCCCAAGAACAAAACTTCCAATATAAGATTGGGGAGCAGTCATCCGGAGGACTCAGGAGGAGACAGTGGACGACCGGAAGACTGCCAGGCCAAGGCGTGGACGTCCAGAGGGCTTATGATGGAGACAGTGGACGCCCAGAGCAGAAGACAGCAAATGAGTGGTCGACCGCAGATTGAGAGCAGGCGACC